>JARHVA010003220.1:1552500-1677500 GCA_037957365.1 Torreya grandis | reverse complement strand
TACATTAGTCACAAAAAATAAATAAACATGGGATCATGAAAATATAAGGTTCTATATACACATCTAGGTACAAACTTATTTTCCTTTAAACTACCAATTTCAAACTATATTAAAATGGGAGGGGGGGCGGGGGCGGCGGGGGGCCAGGGAGTGGGGTAAATATAGACACTAAATATGAATTATACAGATCCTCAATCTTATAAACTTGGAAAAAGAATATCATGGTTGTACCCTTCATTTTAAAGATCTTCCCACTAGAAAAATACTCACCTTCACTATCTCTTTGTGGAATATTACTTATCTCTTAGTTTGGCCACTATTATTATGATGAGCAGGCCTTTTATATTGTGAAAATATATAAACCTAATTATTATCCTTCTATACCAATTTTGAAACTATACCTATTTCTTAGCTTCTTGGATACTTGTGTCCCAATCAGATGCCTACATCAATACAGGTGTCCATTTTCTAACTAAGTTTCATGTTGCCAAAATTTATGTAATTTGAAAATGAAGCCTATCATCATGGTCAACCTAGGTACTTTAGTTTTATAAATTTAGAAAATGGATTTATATGTATATAATATCAAACCTCATTCATTGCTAACACAACAATCTATAAAATACTGATAAATCATAAGGAAAATTAATAAGAAGCCTTCAATCAAGAATTCAAGTGAGAAAACTTTCCCTATTCATTCCTATTTCCATATCATTCATATGAAAAGTGTCTTCAAATGTCTAAAGTACTAAAGGAGTATCCCATGATGCATATTTTCTATTTTACAAGCTATGTCAATATATGTACTTAATTATCATATATTTCATCATTATTCGCATATAATCCAAAATATAGTGTAAAACTACATAAGCATGAGGCCCTCTTATAACTATTGGCTATGTAGTAATCACCCAATAAAAGAGGGGTCCTTAGGGAAACTCAACACCATGTATTCACTCACCAAATTTTCTCACATTCACTCCAAGGGTGAGGAAGCCAATGTTTGATCATTTTACAAAGGGAAAAATCCTATGCATGCAATCTGAAGACATCACAGGAAAAGAGATAAAAACCAAAAAGTACCCATTTGGTCACATCCAAATCTAGTAAAAATTATGTTTATGATATATCTATGTCTCATTCATAAAACATTTTGGATGCAAATTTCTAGATTTGATGAAAGCTTATGATGCCACAAAGTGTAAAATTATAGAATGTGATCACTATTCTAGGAACATGATTTGATCCACTTCTACCTTATTGCAGCCTAGATCTACACAAATATAGTAAACCATGTAAGTACAATTATTTATAATTTAGTGCAATATCAATCAATAGTTATGTCGACTAGGAATTTGACTCAAGAGAGGATGGTTAGTTTGGTGTTAGTTCAAAAAATGAAATCAAAATTAAAATAAACAAACTAGCAAAACATATCTAGGCCTAGTTACTAGGGTGAGCTTAGTTAACAAAACATGAATGAAAAACAAAAATCAAAATCAAAATAAATATTCTAATCACCTTCTTTAGATGATACAAAATTCTTATTATAGTGGCTTCTTCGGTTTGTGCTCATGAATTCTGAATCAATGGAAGCTTGGCTACCCCCATCTCTCCTTAGCACTTTGTCTCTTTGTATTGGCTTAGCTTTACTTCACTCGATATTTAAACATTATAAAACTAATTTTTATGAATATTTTTAATCAATTTATCACTATAACATTGGCATGTGAAATCTTAAAATTCAATAGACAAGGCTTCCTATTTATAGGTTTTTGGAATGGTTTGAGGATCAACCATGACCGTCCATCTCAAGATTGAGATGTGTGGCCACGGATAAATCCAAATATTAAATTAATTATACAAATATCCCCACTAATATTTTGGAAATATGGGTATTGATTAGGCATGGAGGGTTTTAATGAGGTAGGGGAGACTTATAATCTTGATATTTTATGAATTTATCACTTATAGATGCCACCCCATATGATGATGTCACTTGATGATGTCTTTAATAGAAATCAATTTTAAATAGATATTTATTCAAAAAATTCCATGGAAAACTAACTTAAGGCCCTAATTTAGTTTAATTATCCTAAAACATGATTAATCAACTTTGGTGCAAATTTTGGCCTTTGGTGCACAAATTGATCAAATTGGTCAAAATGTCTTTTTATTAGATCAAAATTTGACTGGATTAGAATTAGTATTAAATGTTAGATGTGTTTTAATTGTGTTACCATTTATGATATTTCCAACAAAAAATAACAAAGGCACATGTCTCATGCAAGATATTTGATAGAAAACAATAATCCAGAGCACCTAGGTGCAAAATTGACATTTTGACTGGAAATGATCTAGTTAAAGTTAGCTATCCTATAAATTGAATTGACATATTTAGGGATACCTTGGCCAAAATTGACACTTGAATATATCAATTTTAATTATTTTAATTTATTTTAGTCTTTTTAGTTCAAATTGTGCATTTTGGTAAGAATTGGTCAAAAGTCTGGCTAGAGGTTATTGATGGCCAATTTTAGGTGCCTACAGTTTTACCCTATTTGGGAAGGTGTTGCAAGATATAAGCATAATAACTTATTCTCAAATAGTGATAAATATCCTATATGGCAAAAAAAAGATGATGATTAAATAACAAAGCTCTAAATGGTTTTGGTAAGCCTATGATGATGCCCCCTCGAGGGAGTGACCACCACATTTGTTGATAGATGGTCCCTAAAAAAGAAGAAATAAGTAAAATTGGAATGAACCCATGGTATATATTAATCCAAGCAAGAAAATAACTACATGCATTAATTTAAAATCTATTGATTTAACCAAAGCCAATTATAATCAAGAATAAAAGTCAAAATAATGATTTGCCCATAGGTAGTTATAATCATTAGGAGGACTTGGATTGGATAAACATGATGGTGCCCTATTTATGGATGATTATCAATCATAACTCAAGGATATAACTCAAAATATAGATTAAATGTGAACGGTTTAAAATTTAGATGAAATGGTATAATGACTAAAGAAGCCAAAAATAACTAGGCATAGAAAGATTCAAATGGATGAAAGGGATGGCTATAAGAATAATATTGATCATTAGAAATGATTTAGTTATACCTACCAATGAGGATATGTTCATCTTGATTAGTAATGATACAAATATAATGGTCAATAGGTTGATTTTATCAAGGGTGAGATAGAACGATTTACCAAAGTGCCAAGGAGAAACATCTATAGGTCCATTGATTGTAGACCTTTTTGAAACTAGTTTTTATATAACATATGATGGTAGGATTTATGATAGAATACCATGAATACTTGGCCAAAATATGCATAAGTATTGACTCTTGATCCAATAAACACTTGAAAATAATGCACCAATAATAGAAAACCATGATGATAATGTAGACATATGAATATGGATAGACTCAAGAATAATGTGTGTAAGGATTCACCCAATGAACACAAAGAGACTGAGTCAAGGTAGTAGTGTTGAAAGCAAATAAATAGAAATGTTGAAAAAAAAATCAAAAGAAAGAATCCTAATAATGACTATGCCCCAATAAGGTGGATCAAGGATAACTAACTAGGCTTAGACAAGATGAATGTTTTTAGATTTTAAAACATTTGAAATGTGTTTGGCATTTTGACGTCTCTCAACTTGATAAATAATGAAAATATATCTACTCACAAAATGGTGACAGTGTGGCTTATATTTTTCATAAAATGGTGAGAGCTTGGCTTAGATTGCTCATAAAATACTTAGGGTGTGGCTTTAATTACTCATAAAATGGTGAGAGCATATGAAAAGGGGGATTGTGGTGACCTTAAAATAAATTGATCATGACCTACATAGTCTAAAAATGACCCTAAGTCATAGTAATTATATCCACATAAAAGGTAGGGAAAACCAACTAGGTCCCAACATATTCTCAAATCTGATAAATGGCCAGTCAAATGAAAATAACGATGTTAAGCTGATGAAACAATACATGGTAAACAAGTGTTGCCCCTAGTTTTACCATAATTGGTTATAAATAGGATACAATGGAATAGGTAAATGATATTAATTTGCCTATAGGTGGTTATAATTAGTATCAAGACAGGTAAAATATTGATTTGCCTATAGGCGATTATAATCAAGCTCACATAAACCAACTTGATATAGGACGGAAGATGAAAGATATATTGCTCAATCAACTATCAGACTACTTTCATAGACTACCATTGTAAACATGGATTTGATTTAATTTTTAAACTTGATTAGAATCCCCCCACAAAAAGTGTAGGAAGAACCAAAAGAACTAAGATTAAAACATGATCAAGGAGGGTGACTAAAAAAAAGCTTCAGCCTAGATAGGAATGGGATGGTAGGATGGTATGGTTTTATTAAGGCTAATTATGGATTGATAAATTGGATAAAATGGTAAGAGGGTTTCCCCTAAGTGGTAAGGTTAATGGTAGGATATGTGATAATGGCACAAGGATATGTAGCAATGGTCAATGCCATATGGTAAATGAAATGGTATGGTTCATTTTTTTTGGCTTCAGTGATTGTTGATTTTTGATGTGTTTGGCTTGTGTATAATAAAATGGCATATGATTTTGTTGTTTTTGATGAAGGGGAGATACATGTACTAATCATAAAATTATATAAACGGAGTAATCAATCATGTTAATTGCTATCCCACACCTCATTTGAATAGTTATTCTTTCAAGAAATAGTTTCATATTTGGTTGTCAATAATTATTTTGTGATGTTCCTTAGTCATTTATTTTGATTCTTTCAAGCATCGAGATAAGGTATCTTTGTAGCCTCTACAAAAGAAAGTGCAACCATGGATGATATATATGGATAAATAATGGATGGTTGGTTTGTTTGTGAAATGAAATGGTAGATGATAATGGAATGGGTAATGGTTGGGAAACAAATGAATATTAAGACATTTAGTCACATGTAATATTACTAGTGCTAAATTCAATAGAACTTTGGTTGTGGTAGGGATGAATATTCTATTGTTTGATCTTGAGATTAGTTACCATCTGATTAGGCTATAGATTAGAAGTTATTTTGATTTGATGTTTGATATTATTTTCATTAAGTAGTGAATGTTTTTTGTGCTCAACTATTAGTACCTCAATGAGGTTTTCATGAATGAATTTATTTTTATTATTACATAATGCCTTTGATAAGGTTTCACTAAGGAACATTGAATTTTGACTTTGATTGTCTTCTAGTGCTTCAAAAAAAGTTTCACTAGAAGATGCTAAGGTTGAACTTCATTTGGTCCCTAGTGCCTCTAAAAATGTTTCACTATAAGATTATTCTTTGGCTACATAAATGTGGTCTTGGCCTCCTTGCTCTTCTTTAAATTCCATGTCACCATGGATACAATTCAACAAATTGTCATTTTATTCGTCCCAATCGACACTTGTGGGAGATGGAATGTCAATAATATGTCTATTTCAGTTAGTGCTAATTGCCTGTAGAAATGTAATGGAATGGAGAGAGGTTACACAATCCTTATAGAAGATACCAGGAGAACTTGTGTCGATGAAAATGTAACCATCCTTAAAAACTATGGAAGGATCATCAATGTTTTTGTACTAATTTTCTAGGCATGTATAACCAATATTGTAATAGGTATGAAAGTATTCTATTTTTTAATCTAATTCTGACTCAGAAGACTCTAAATCTGATGTTGATTCTGATTATGATGTTAAATCTAATGTTAGTTCAAGAATACAACCTGACTCTAATTATAATTATTCATTTGATGGGTACTCTATTATAATGTTGTCTTATTAAATGTTTGGTATTAGACAACTAACAACCTATGATGTCATAATGGGCTCCATAGAGACTAGTTTGTCAAAGAGAGACTTCTCTAAGATGGGAAAAAGGTTAGGAGACAACTCCTTAAATACTGGCTTGTCAATAGTAGGCTATTGAAAAATAGGCATATGGTCAAGTTAATGATTTGCTCAAAGGTAGTTATAATCATTAAGAAGTGACCCATCAATTATTAGCTTGTCAAACATAGACTCCTTGACAACTAGTAGACAATCAATAGGTGATTCATCATAGACTGACTCATCACAAGTGATTGGTTTGATAAAAACATCTCAAATTGGTTGGTTTTCTTGGCCTTGTCTTTTAATGACTTGAAAAATACCAATTTTGAACATAGCGTGGTATTTGAATAAATGGATTAGTTGAGGTTTGGTGGGATTGGTACTAGATGAGGAATGGTTTCTAGTTAGATAATGGTAAGGAATTATGGAGCATGATTTCTCACATGAGCCAAAGGACAAAGTTATAAAATGGCAATGATAGGGCGATGTGGAGAGTGGTTATTCACACAAGCTAGAGGATGAGGTCTTGAAATGGTAATGGGGCGTTGTAGAGCTTGATTTCTCACACAAGCCAAAATATGAGGTCTTGGAAGGATAAATTTTGAGTATTGTGGAACTTGGTATCTCATACAATCTAAAGTATCTATGTCCTCTTCATAAACCATATCATCCCAATCTCGAGTTGGATCATAAGCTAGATCTTGACTATGTTCTATGTACTAATTATTGTAAAGAGGGTATGGATCCATATCCTAAACAACATTATCTATAGTTGGGTCTTCAAATTCCCTCTCACAAGCCTCTTCATACCAATCAAGGTGTCGAGTTGGATCATAAGTTGGTTCATGACTTTATTCCCATGAATGATTATTATGAGGTGGATGTAAATCTATCTCACAAACCATATTCTCATCATTGGGGTCTTGATTAAAGCCATAAAAGTCATTTCTTATGGTCATCTATCATAAGTTAGATTTTGTGTAACTCCATTGTAACTGTAGTTAGACATATCCACACAAATGATGAATGGTCTGAAATAAAAGGCTTAAATTTCTATAAAATTTTAAAGACAATGTCCAAAGAAAAAAAGGTTTAAACTTGGTCTAACTTGGTCAAAAGTAGAGTTGTATTTCTAAACAATGATTTGATCATGGGGCTGTATCACAAAAATAGTTTTGTGTTAAGACTTTGTATAAAATAGTCTAATGTCAAATGTCATATGCACAAAAGGTCAAGCATCTGAATAAAAATAGGCATGTCAAATGTCTAGGTCAAAGTGTTCTAAATAAGGTCTAAACTAGGAAAGGGAAAAGAGTCACTAAGTCTTTTGTATAAATGTGGAGTCAAAATCTTGGCTCAAACAAGGAATGTTCTATAACTTTTGGCTAGATGATGTCAATAGCTAGGATTGAAACAAAAACATGATGTGATTTGATTTAATCTAACAAGTTTGGAAACAATTTTAACATATACCCGAAACATGGAATCAAATATAAACATGATCGATTGGTATAAGACATAAGGCAAAAGGCTCTTGGAAGAAGGTTGTGTTCTTTCAAATAAAGGAACAAATGATGATGAAGATAAGATCTAAATAAATAAACCATCAATATATTTAAAATTTGGGTAATTGATTAATAGAAGTTATGTAACCTAAAAGAGAAAGATCTGTGTATCAGCTCCATGAATTGAGGCCTTAAAAAATCAATAAATGTTTGAATCCAAACTTGACAAAGTTAATTGATAACTCAACATTGAAAATTAGGATCTAACAAAATAAGCTAGACAATCATGACAACAAATAAACAAGGTCCAAATGGTATACATGGCATGGTTTGAAATAAATAGTTTTTGTCACAATGGTAAATAAATCTTGAAATAGATTGAGTAGCCTATCATCATAAGCAATCTCAAAATATTTGATCCATATTATGTTTTAAAAGACTCAAAGGCAAAAATGGTTTGACATGATTTGGGCAGCATAATGCTACCCTCATCAACTCAAATACATGGTGTTGATATGGTTTATGAACAAACAAATAAGTTTTAGTCTCAAAAAACACTAAGAAAAAATGACCAAAATACACTAGGTATAATTATTCAAATCCTAGCAAGGGTATGGTAATGTGGGGTTGACTAAATTAATTATTTTTTGAATGTCTAGATGGATCAATTGCACAATAACTTTCATGCCAAACATTACAAAAGAAATACACTTTAATTGGGTGTCTATGGCACTTGGCTTATTGTAAAAATTTCTTGCCTTTTTTTCAACCATTACATCCATCAATCACTCAGTGTAGTGTGATTTCCAAAGCGTAGATATATCCTGTGTGCTTTAACCCTAGAGAACTAGAGAACAAGTCAAGATATAATGAAATAAAAGACATGATAGAAATACTTTAAGGACATTTTAAGGTCACCCAAACTATTATGATTTTTTGGAGAGTGCTTTAGATGGCATTCTTTTATGCCTTAGACTAGGCATGTTTGCAACAAGGATGGTTCTTTTAATTCCAAGGGTTCCCTAAAGAGAAAAAATGTAAGCGCATACATGCTTTTAATCAAGTTCTAACTAAAAAACTGTTAAAAACAAAAAGTAACAAGTGTGTTCAATTTTAGGCACAAAAAAAATATTAGGTGGTATTCTTTTGACCCCTTGGTCTTAAGTTGTAACTTTGAAAGCACAATTATCAAAGCATTCACTTAAGCATCTAATATTTTAATTAAAACCAAAAAGAAAGTTCCTAATTAATTTTAAAATTTTAAAATGAAGTGTGAAAGGCATTTGGTTTTCTTAGATGACTTTCCATGTAGATCCTACAAAAAAAATGTTAGCACTTTGTTTAGTCTTGAATCACATTATTCAAATGAGGTAACCTTAAAGAGAAAATTTTGTCAACCTGAAGGAAAAATATAAAGAAATCAAACATTTTAGATTAGAGTTGGTTATAAAAAATCTCAAGAGAATCTACAAAAAATTAGAAGGCTAAAAATAAAACATAACACACAACACATAAAAGCTTGCACATGAAACATAAAAATCTATAGTCAATATTATTAACATAACTTTTAAAATATAGACTGGTTTGGCACAAAACATTTATATGATTTCAATAAATCTAGGATGCACGTCTATAAAAAATTTGAGGTCTACAAAATTAATAAAGTAAAAGTTATTAACTTTGTTCTAACCATTTTTACTAGAAAAATAAAAAATAGAAAGTGGCAGTCACTAAAAAACCCATAACTTTTGAAATATAAATAATTTTTTTGTGAAATTTTTATATCACATCAAAGACATGTTTATATAAAATCATAAAAAAATTTATAAGAAAATATTAATTAAATAAAATTTATGAATTGTTTATTGGCCATTTTTCCTCAAAACAAAAACAACAAAAAAAAAAAAAAAAATTAAAACTATGAAGATAGTCCCAGAAGGCATGCCATTATATAGATTAGGAATTTTAGTCAAGAAAGGATGGTTATTTTGGTGTTAGTTCCAAAAATTAAATCAAAATTGAAATAAACACACTAGCATAACATCTCTAGGCCTAGCTACTAGGGGGAGCTTAGTTAACCAAACATGAATGAAAAACACAACTAAAAATCAAAAGAAACCTTCCTTTAACCTTCATTTGATGCTCCAAAATTATTGTTTTAGTTTCTTTCTTATTTTTTTATCATAAAATTTATATCAATGGAAGTTTGGCTACCTCCATCTCTCCTTAACACTTTATGTCTTTGTCTTGGCTTGGCTTTGCTCAATATTTGAACCTTATAATTCTAATTTGTATGAAGCTTTGGAATCAATTTATCATTATAAATTTTTAATTTTAGATATTAAAATTCAATAGGTAAGGCCTCCTATTTATAGATTTTCTGAATGGTTTGAGGATCAACCATGACCATCCATCTCAAGATTGAGATGTGTGGCCATGCATAAATCCAAATATTAAATTCATTATAAAAAAATATCCATTAATATTTTGGATATATGGGTATTTAATAGTCAATAAGGGTCTTAGTGAGGCATGGAAGACCCATAATCTTGATATTTTATGCATTTATGGCTTATAGATGCCACCCCATATGATGATGTCACCTGATGATGTAGTTAATAGAAATCAATTTTCAATAAATATTTATTCAACAAGATTCATGTAAAATTAACTTAAGGCCTTAATTTTTTTTAATTATCCTAAAACATGATTAATCAACTTTGGTACAAATTTTTCGTCAAAATGTCTTGTTATTGGCTTGAAATTTGACTGGATTGGAATTGGGAGTGGATGTTAAATGTGTTTGAGATGTATTCCCTTTCAAGATTATTCCAATATAAAATAATAAATGCATATGTCTCATGTAATATATTTGATATAAAAGAGCAATCTAGAGCACCTAGGTACAAATTTGGTATTTTGACTCGAAATGATTTGATCAAAGTTAGCTGACCCATAAATTTCATTTCCCCATAAAATTGGCACTTGAATATATCAATTTCAATTATTTTAATGTTTTTTAGTGTTTTTATTCCAAATTTTACATTTTGGTAAGAATTTCTCAAACCCCTAGTTGCATGTTATCGGTGGCCAATTTTAGGTGTCTACAAATTATACTTTCTATTTCTAAAATATCTTGGTATTATAAATTCATAGTATTATTTATCTGAGTATAAAAATTAATTATCTTATTATATATTTATTTATCATCCTTTTTCTTATTAATTTATATATTCTTAAAACTTGATAAACCTTTTTATCAATTCAGGGTTAAACACAAGCATCTAATATAGTTTTACATTGATGTTTTCCAAAGTGTCATAAATTTATGTATCTACAAATGCCATACCTTTTATATGGTAATGTAAATGTTAAATTTAAATGGTAAAATTAATTTATTTGGTACATTTGATAACAAAAATTGATATTTACAAACTTTATAATCTAAATATAACATTTACTCCATGTGAAATCAAAAAGAAAACATGTTTATATTAATGTTTTATTTTTATAAGTAATCTAAGATAATATGAGTCACTAAAATATTTTGACATTTAAAATCAAAATAATGAATGCACTTGATGTTTAAGGATATATGGATAATTAAAATATTTTTATTTATCATACATAACTTCTTAGTACCTATACATTTAATGTTCTATGGATAATTACTTGGATTGGCTATATTACAATTGGTTACATTTTGAATGTTGTGCAGTTCCTTACTTGTGTGTGCATGTGTATCCATACACATGATATTTAGTTTAATTTATATTTATTCATTAGTATCCTCTCATTTTATTTTCATTTGAGTTTCATCCTTGTGTCTTGTCTCAATAACATATATGCAGTCACTTACATATGTGTAGTCCCTAAATTATGTGGTAATAAAGTGGGTGTCATAGCTTTTAGTATAATGTGATTTTACACATGTTATATAGTATGCATATTATTATAATATATTTTGTTCCACCATTTATATCATGAAATATATGTTATATATTTTCAGAGATTATGTTACCATGGTAATTACCATGCTTATATTTGGGGAACACTACTCATATGTGTGTATAACTGATACATATAGAATTATTGGGCTCATGTTTGATAAAATGTGAAATTAAGGATGTAAATATATAATGTTTCCATAGGGGTAATGGTACAATTGCATTGATATTTGAAAGATGTTATTTTCACTATTCCATTAAGTACTTCTATATGAAAATTATACTACTTAGAGTTACATATTAAGCATTGAGTTTTTCATGATGTTGTATATCTTATGTGATATAATTTATATAATCTTATAAAATATGGTTCATGTAACTCTATTATTTGAGATGAGTCTTTTTAGGCATGGACTATTCACTCCCTCACCTCAAAATAAATCAATAAGTATTGGTATTTTTAAAGTAGTATCAAATTAAAGTTAGGTAAAAGAAATTTTCAAATGCTATTAATCAAAGGTTAAATATATTTTATTTATCTAATTACTTGATTAATAAGTGGGAGGAATGTTGGAAAATTACCATAGAATTGATGGCTATGTCAAACATCTATTATAAAAGTTTATTATTAAAATAATAAATATATGAGCATCTTTCCACATTAACATAACATTTTTTTTCAATAAAGGACATGATTATTTGTTCCTATTTTATTTTAAAATTCACCTGATAAATGAAATTTCATATTCAAAATTTGACTATTTATATGAATTAGATTTTATTCTTTAGGTGAAATATAAATTCAATGTGGAAAAAAGTGTAGGCAACTAATTTTTTTACAATACCATTTTCCACATTTCTTTATCTCTATTTTACCATGTCTTACATAGTTTTTTACATTTTATTTTTATTTTTAAGAATTTTTATATTTTATATTGGTATCTATTTAGGCTACGAGCCTTTAGATAATGACTAAACTCTTATTAGAATCTATCCATTGGAATCCCTTGACTAAATATCATATTTTTTTCTTTTTCTTCATTGTGATTTGAGCCTCTTTTTATTATAGGTCATATATGTACCCTATGTGGGTCTATCTGCATTCCCTTTCCCTATTATGACTAACATTATGCCTTTAATTTCATGTATTATCATCAATACACTAGGATAATGCACCCCATTTTGTCTTAGACTGCGTTTTATATTAAATTCATCCTAAAAATTTTAGGGTAATGAAGGGATAATATATGTAATAGAATATCAAGGTATATACCTAAAGGAGAGATAATTATCAAGTTACTTTATTCCTCTTACTTCAATATAAGCTCATTAAATCATATATTACACACTTTAAAAATGGTTTTCTATGTTAAATGATCTCATTATGCTCTTGTGCCAAACAAAGGTTATTATTTACATGTAGTTGCATCATATCTTAGAAGTAATATGAGGTTCAAAACCACATCTTTATCTATTCAATTTACATTGACTCATAAATATGTGGAGGTATAATTATAACATGTGGTATTTTTAGTTAATAACTTCACTTCATTGGTTCCCTTGCTCCATAACCCATTTGTATATTTTGAGTGCCAATATATGTGAAAAAAATGAAGAAAATTTTCATATTGATCTTCCCATAAAATAAGTAAATCCTAGTTAGATGAATATAAAAAAATAGGAAGTAAACTGGTTACATAAAATTTGTGTGTTTTAGATACTTGGATACATTTCATTTAGAAGAAAAAAAATAGACCCAATAGTATCCCAAATTTTACCACATCAAACCCATATAGGGTATGGATATATCTATGAATATCCATGTGTTAGATCAGATTTCAAGATAGTGTAAATATAAATTGCACAATCATCTTTGTACATGCCAAATTTAATAATATTTAAACAGTAGAATGTTTAGATCATTCCTTATCCCTTTATACTTTATTTCATAGCCATGTTTTTAATAATGTAATCTTGTAACTTTTATTTAGACAATTGGGTAGATTTAAATTATGTATTCTCTTAGCTATATTATTATATCTATTCATTAAAATGTTTTATTACTTAATAACTATAAATCTCAAATTTTATTAAACATTAACGGTTAATCTTGACTCATTCTAAAATTCAACATAGGGTTTTCCAAAAATTCACTCCTCTTAGTGTTTTTCATTAATATTTTTTTTGGTTTTACATATTTTGTAAACTTCAGTCCCTCTTTTTAAAATCATATTCTAAGATTTTTGGCCTGTATTTATTAGCCCTTGCTAATACAAATGAAGGCAATCAATCTATGGCAAGTATGGATACAAATTCCTAAAATAATTATGATAAGGTGCTCATTACTAAAAACTTTAATAATGCTGATCCTATAAGTAAATTGATCATCGTGAAGCTACTAATTTACATAAAATGTAAATTTTATAATTTTATAAAAAATCAATATAAAAAATCCCTAACATGTGGAATACTTATTAAAAAAAATTGAGTGACAAACAAAAAGATCCTAAAATCAATAAATGTTTTTTCATGAGAATACTCGATTGAATTATTCTACCCTTTCTATAGTAGGTGATGAGGCTTACGATCCTCACATAAATATTTCTCCAACTATCACACCACATTTAGTTAATATTAATATTCTTAATGCCTCTATGGTTCTTCCTATAAATCCAAATGTAAATGTTCCTCCAATAAATTCATGTATACATTATATAAATATAAAATCTTGAACATTTAAATATCATTTATTGTATTATAACCTTAAATTATGATTTAAATATGCTTGTAGGATGAATATCTATAGGGTGACATTAGGGTGTATCTAGATTTACTAATGTTATCTTAAGACTTTAAGCAATCCTTATGTGATAATTAAAGGTGATATTAGGGTATGATTTCAAGTGAGATTAACTATCATATGTAAATGACTTTTGGATGACCTAATAGATGATTTTAAGGTGTATGTAGATGTAAATAGACAAAAATTTCAAAGGTAACATTGTGATTACGTGGTTAGTCACTTTAGTTTGAATTTATTTGTGTCTTTATGTTGATATTTGGGTTTGTTGTGGGGATTATTTAATTGATGACATTTGATTAACTTAATTTATTATTTTATGACTATTTGGGGTTTAACAAAATACAAAATTATTATCATATTTAATGTATCTTTATTTTATGACTAGAAGTCATCTTTACTAAAATCAAAAATAAAGTTTTAAATGCACTAGGTACACAATGAATGAATATTCAGCCCTGTAGACATAATTAGGCCAAAATAATGTCATTCTAGACTTAATATGACATATTTTATTTCCTCATGTAATTGAGTGCCATATATTTTATTTTATTTTATTGATTTTATGGAGGTAGGCCATACTCTTCCCAATAAACATGATTTCAATAAACTATTATACTTTAAAACTCAATATACCTTAACTAAGTGCCTTGAGTGATAAATCACTTAATTGGTCACATGGGGAACCCAACTATGGCATATCAATCCATCTAAATTGAACTACAAAAATATAATGGACTTTTTGACTCAATATTGTGTAACTTAGTGCCCCACACAACTAATACATTCATAATCAATATTTGACTACCTCATGCTAAAAATTGCTTGATAGGTTACATGGGGTTAAAAATAAAGGAACATCAAACCCCATAAACCCAATTAAGACAATATAATGTAATTTTAGACTTGATTTGACCTATTTGAGTAGATCAGGCAAGAACTCAACCCATTAGTTTCCTAGGGAACTTGATTAATGCATATTAATCCCACTAAACCCAATGTAATAATGGAATGGATATGCTTAATAGAATGCCCCATGAAACCCATCACTTAGTTAATCATATGAGTATTAAAACTGGAAAACATGGAGTGATTTAAAAATAATGGTCACAAAATAAGGCCATTTTAACCTTTAATTTCCCAATTTACATGACCATGCAACTAATCAATCCATTGGTTGTATGGAGCATTAAATTATGGAAAATATAACCCCCTAAAAATATTATAATAATTTAATGTAAAATTTAAATCAATATGCCTTATTTGAGTTCTTTAGGTAACCAATCACTTGACTAGATGTATTGGGAACATAATTTGGAAATATTAAAGCATGTAAACCTAATTATAATAACCTATTGGAATATTGACTGCTCATGAAACTAATCAATTGGAGTTATCTATTTGAGCACCATGTGAAACTAATAGATTATTTAGTTACATGGTGAACATAATTAGGCATATCAATCATTCTAAAACTATTTACAACTTACTATAATTTTAGATGTAATATGTCATATTCTAGTGCTTCAAACAACTAGTCGATATATTGATTGCATGGGGAACTAAATTAGGGAATATTAATCCCCATAAAATTAATTGGGACAACATAATAGTATTCTACACTCAATATTTCACAATAAAGTAACCATGGAAAAAATAATATGTTTGGTTTGATGGGGTACACAATTTGGGCATATCAAACCCCCTAAACATTATTTTGACAACCTAATTTCATTTCAAAATCAATATGCCTTAATAAAGGCCTAATGTAACCCATCAATTTTTTGGTTACCTGGGCCACATAATTAGGTAATATTTAGAAAATATAATTCCATTTTACACTTTATTTTCCTTATTTAAGTGCCTAGTGTAACCTTTTATTTTATTGGTTTCATTGGGCACCTAATCAGGGTATATCCAACCCTCTAAACACAATTGTAACAACCTAATGTAATTTAAGACTAAATATTAACTAATTTAGTATCCTATATAAGTCATTTATGGATATGACCTAGTTGAGTATGGTATGTAATGAATCACTTGATATGTTTAATAGAGCACATAATAAAGGCATATCGTTCACCCTAAACCTAACTATGTAGTTTAATATCATTTTAGACTCAATATAACATTTATGAGTGCATTGTGAAACTAATTGATTAATTATATTTAAATAGAATTTAAATATGAAATATCTATACCCATAAACCTACTTAAAATGAATTAATTTCATTTAAGACATAATATACACTAATAGAGTGCATTATGTAAGTAATTTCTCGGTTGACTAAATTGGGCAAGTCCCCAAAACATAATTAAAAACCTAATGTAATTTAATACTTTATTTGTCCCACTCAAGTGTCTCATGTAACTAAGTGACCCATTCTCTTCATGGAGAACTCATTTAGGTGATGTCAACCCACATAAACATAATTAAAGGAAACTAGTATAAGTTTGAAGTCATGATGTCATACTTGACAGCCCCATGTTACTAATCACTAGATTGTTTATATTAGTTAACCAATTATAATATATCAATACAAATAAAAATAATAATGATAAACTAATATAATTATAGAGTCAATATACCCTAGCTAAGTGTCACTTTTAACTAATTACTTAATATGCACTATTTTAGTGACCTTGAAAGAAATCACATGAATAACTAAATTGGGTACACAATTAGGGAATATCAACCCTCATAAAAAAGTTTTGATAACCTAATGTCATTCTAGACTCATTATAACCTTCTTGAGTACATCATGCAACTGATCAATCTATTACATACACGGGGCATTATTTTACATGATTTTGTGTTTCATATGATATAAATAAGATAAAACTATGGAATATTTAGATCCTATAAAATAAGTATTAACCATACACATTTGAGTTTTAAAAGAATATTAATATTACATTTAATATATTAGTATTTGACAAAGAAAATATGGAACAAATGCATGTAAATGTTTGATGTTTATTTTTAGTTTATAATGAAATAGAATAATTTGTTTTTTTGAAATAATGATTTATATTACATAATATATAGAACCTAACTATAAAGTACACTAAAATAGAGAAAATGAAATTATCTATAAATAGTAACTTTTAGTGAAATGGGAAAACCTAAATTTGATCTAACCTATGTTGACTTTTTATAAAAATTATTAACTATGTCACATCCAAAAACATATTTAAGCAATGTATTAAAACATGGTTTCATCGGGGTGGATAGGAATGCATTACAGCTTTCTATGTTGAACACTATTGGATATATGTAGACTATGTGAAACATTTTTATATTTGATTACCATGGTTATTAGAGGTGAAATTTTAATTAGTTGTGGGGGTTAATGTGATTTAAAAAAATACCTAGAATGTGAAATGTTAGTTCCAACACATAAGCCAAATAGATATCAAAAAAATTGAAGGACTCCAGCAAGGGGAAGAGTTCATATATAATTAGAAAATCCTACATAATATTAGTTTATCCTACATAGACTCGAATGGCCTCAATCAATCCAGTTCTCCCTCCTAAGTTGAGTGTATGATTTTTCATATTCTTTATATGGATGTAACTAGTAATTTAGATTTAATACCTAATATTAAATGACATTGAATATACTAAAATAGGTTTAGACTTAGTCTAGGACTAGTAGAATTTTTTTTTTTTAAAATGGAAAATATTAGTTTCCTCTTAAGTAATTTGCATTAGAATTGAAAAAATATTTTTTGATGATGCACTGAGAGGCATTGATGTTTTTATATAGAGAAATATTTAAATTATTTCCATTAAATGACTTTTCTAACAATACAGGATGAATAATTAATTGTATAAAATTTTAATAGTTAACTTTAGAGAATAAAAGACCAAGTTACATTTGTGGATAATGTCTAGTTGTTATTATGACTCACTTAGTGTGGTTTTGTCCTAGAGGGTTGGAGACTACTAGAACTTGGATGACATGAATTTTCATGTAGAACATGTATTTCTAAGTGATGATTTTGATAGTTTCAATATATTGAGTATAATACTAAAAGATCGCATAGATATTGTATGTTAATGGAATGTAAAATAATCCAAACATGGTAAAGATGTCAAGATTAGAGATTGTCAAGCACTTAATGACTAAATTTAAATGCCTAATTACTTCCCCCAATCCCACCCTAAATTTATTTTAGTCATGTAATGTAATGGATATAACATATTAAAGGAAACATGAACCTAAGTGCACATACACACCTTTTATTTTGATGTAAAGCTTCATCATCAAGGAATGTTAATGCAAAACTTGAATCAATGCAAATAATTTTTTTGTTGATAATATTTAAAAATTTAAAATCTAAAATGTAAAATTCTAAATTTGAAAAGAGCAAAAGGAAATATTACACCTTAAAGGGTATGTAATCTAAATTTTTTCATTCCTAGAAAGTGTAAATGAATGTGCCCCCTCGTTGAAGCATTTCTATAAATGTTGAACCTATGGTAAATTGAGAGTGATCAACACAAAATTTATCCATTGAGTTGGAAATATTGTAAGACCAAATTCTCATTTGAATGTACAGATTATTTTAAAAATTAATTGAATGGGTGGATCCGCCAAATGAGGTTGGCTACAATGTCACCATAGACATTGATTGTCTCTAAAAACACATATGGTAAAAATAAGGGTTGAAGCCCAAATTATAGCTTACTAAAGTGAACCCATTGATGTTGAGTGTCACTAAACACTAACATGGGCAATTTGGAAAATGAGAGGAATCACATGGCTTTAGATGGACCTATATTATATTTAAATTTTTATACTTTTCAAGCTTTTAAACTTTTAAAAAAGTGAAATTTTATATTTTCCATGTTAAAATATGAACATGAAAGTTTATCCTGACACATGTATCTATACTAAATTAGAATGTAAATCAAACATGTATCTATTTGAAACTTGTAATCAAAATTGTTTTAAACATGCCCATGCAAATGCGTCAAGTGTATATGAATCTATACTCAAGTATTTATAGGATGAGTGTATATTAATTCCCTAAGCCCCCATAGTTTGACAATTTTTAAGCATATCATAATTCTAAAAATTGTATACTATCATAAATAATTTTTTTTTCCACATGATTCTTGAATATTCAGAGAAGTTCCATTGTAATTCCCTTATTTTTAGATGAGGGGCATAACCATCAAGTTGCTAGTCTAAAGAGAAGACTTTTGAAAAATATGATCATTAAATAGTATATAAACATTTGAAATGTATTGCATCATATTCCTAAATGTAACATTGAATTGTATATGAAACCTGCATTAAATAAATATAGCATTGAAGCACATAAGAAACATGTACATGATATTTATCATGACACAAGAGTAAATGTATAAAATATAAAAAATATGTGATATGAATCATGACACCAAAGCAATAATTAATGTCACACAATTTTCACACAGTGTCACATATAAGGCCCAAAGGCCACATGTGTTTTAACCTTTTATGGTCTTACTAGTGTAAATCATATGTAGTTAAAGGGATAAGTATGTTGTTCATCTAAGATGAAAATTAAAAATTATTAATTTAATTGAACTTTTCCAAAATAGTAAGTGAGAATATAAAAAGATATTATCTACAAATAAATATATTTTACATAGGTCAAGTTATTAGAAATGACTGAGTATACATGCAACAACATTTCCTCTTCTGACTGTTTATTGAAATTTAACTTAGGACAATAGTGTCCCTATGAGGACATTAGTAAACTGTGGTGTTAGTTTCTAATTATGGCACTAATGTCCTTCTTTTAGAGACTATCTAAAAATTTCAAGGAAGTAATAGGATGTTTTAGAGGTCCTACAAGTAGTTTTGTGTCATTTGATGGCTCACTTGTGTCACTATTTTAGTTGAATCTTCTTTGAAACCCTAATGAATACCTACACACATGAAATAATGAATGGATAAAATGTAGAAATAAAATAAAAAATTGGATTATGGGATGTTACAATTACATGTGGTAAAACTTTTATTGTCCTAGCTACTACCTACATTAAGCCCAATGCTAGGGGTCTCAGATTGCATGTATTTCTCCCTTAGGGAGCATGCACCATCAATTTGTATGGTATGATAGAATGATTTTTCATAGGCCCTTATTTGATGAAGAATGTAATGTCTAGGTGTGATTCCATGGTAGAATGCATATTATTGAGCTATATTATTGATTAATTTTATGTAAATATGTTCTAAAATAATCTTTGTTACATGTAAAATGACTTGTGAGGCTCTTTTTATAGAAATAACTTTGTTTTGAATATAAGACATTATTTGATGGTTAACAAGTCACAAAATAAGGATAAAAAATCTAATATAAGCCTCATAGAGGAGCGAGGACTTAAACATAGGTGAAAGGGACTATCAGATAATAGATCTATAAGTGGAAACTAAAACCATGTGGCACTATTGTTTGGAATGTGGTTATAGTGTTTTAAAGATTAAACCAAAGCTAAAATTAGGAATGATAGACTAAAGACCCCTATGATTGGAAAATGTGACTTGTGACTATTGGGAGTATATTAAATAAAATAAGTAAGACATAAGAAATATCAAAAGACTCAAAATGACCACGTGAAGAAAGATTATAATCATCACTAAGACCTTCAAGTGAAAGAGCAACAAAAGACATAATGCTTATGGTTGATTAAAAAAATTATGGTGTTTAGATTTGGCCTATTTTTATTCTAGTAATGCAATGAAATTAAAGTACTAGAGTGAAATAAAAATATGAATGTGTTCTTATACTTACCTATGTGAACGTAATCTAGATTTGGCCCACTTCTTGGCCAAAGAAGTGGATAGGAACTAGAGTGCAATATGTGAAGTAGAAACACATGGTGTGGATGCCGCTATACTAATTTTGAATATATAAATTGAATGTGTGGAGAAAGTAGGATCACTTACCCCCACTCTGATATATATACTGAATCTAAGTATGTGAAATGGATCTAGTTAGATGCTATGGATCAACCGCTATAGATGGTCCTTTGACCTAAACTAGTGAAAAATTGGTGATGATGCTAAGTGTAAATTGATAATATGAAAATGTGAAACAAATACATGTTCTCTACATCATGTCCCATAATCTTGGTATATGAACAATGTATCCATGTCTATTAATACCCATGTAAATTAGTATACTTGAGTCAACAGTCTATACATGAGTGTTTGTATCTATGTAAAATGTATATTTGAATACCTATGTGAATTTGTGTGTCTATATATCTGATAACCTATGAATATGAATATCTATGTAAACCTGGGTGTTTGTATATCTCAAAACATGTGAGTCTAAATACCTATGTAAACTTGTGTACCTATATGTTTGAGAACTTGTGTATACCTATGTGTCTATACATCTGAAAACCCATGTAGAGATGTGTGTCTATACATTTGAGAACCTTTTTATACCTATATGTATATATCTGTATGAAACTTTGTATGTATGAATCAATCTATGATATTTTCCTCCCCTTTGGTGAGCGTGTGTAACCAAAAGTGGTAATGATGAGTTGTACTAATGCATTAGCAGGTATAGTGTTTTTTTAAGTTTAAATAATGTGATTATTATGATAGAGTTGATAATTGAATTTGTAATTGGATATATGTTTTGTTAATTATGATTTTAACTATAGTTATATTACTTTTGTCATTTTTTGAAGTTTATAAATACTAAAATATTGGTTTAAAAAATAAGGGATGTTACATATCGATGTCAAGTCCTATGTTAAAGAAATGGTTATCAAATTGGAGGTATGATTCTTGAGATAAGGTGATAGTAAGGGATTTATATTATTTAGTGAAACTAGCATGTATGTTTAAACTTTATAAGGTGGCATTGGGTAAGTACGACTTAAATAGGTTATTTGATTAATTTGGAGCATTTGAGTTAAAATACATTATGTGTCTAAGTGACAGAATATGTTGAGACAAAGAGTGAGATTGATGAGCTATAACGAGGTTGAGGCACAAATTCATGCTAGGGAGGAGGTTCACTTGGTAAAAAACCCAAACTATTTATTATTTTTTATTATTTATATTATATTATTTACTATTTTTACAAAAAATGAACCAGTTTGGTACCTATTTTACAAAAATGTTGCTAGTGTCTAGTAGGTGGAGCTACTATTCAATGATATTATCCTATATGCAGTGTGAATGTCCAATAGTCCTAAAATGTGATGCTGATTATAGCTCATTATTCTTGACGTGTGTTACATTATCTGTTGGTTTTAATTTTTGATTTGTTGGTGTTTGATTTGGTTAGACTCTTGTATGTTGATGCTAGTATGAGGGAGTTTCTCACTAGATAGATGATGGAGACCTTGTAGGGTCTGCCCCTAGTAGATATTGAGATGGGTTTACTCAAGTGAGAAAGTTTGAGATATGTTGAATTCTTGGAGCCTATGCCATGTGATAAGCATATGATGATTTCACACTATGAGAGATGGGATACAGCTACAAACACATTTTTGTTAACCACTTGGGAGATGAATATTACACTAGAAGGCATCTACCAGATTCTACTATTGTTAATATTTAGAAAGCCAGCTATACTACAAGAAGGTATAGGTCCTAGGGAAATATAATGGGCTTATAGATATTTATTTTTAATGGTGGATTAGACCCATCATGTAAGGAGTATTAATGACATATTATTGATCTTGATTTTGATTTTTGATGTTCTATTATTGAATATGTTCCTATCTAGTTTGTTATCTTCATTTGTGGTTGTAGATGGGAATGGGTTTCAATTTCCTATAGGATGCATGAGATAGTGTCAGATATTGAGTATCATGGTACTATTTATTCTTGGGATCATAAAATGGTAGCTCATTTGTATAGGGATCTACATTATTTTACATAGGAGATGTGTAGTGGAGGTATCTGAGCATTAAAATTATTACATTATTATAAATATGAGTATATAGCTATGAGTAGGCCAGTGGCATGTGAAGGAAATGGTTGGTTTCATACACAACTATTTTTAGAGAGTGGATAGGTATAGGCTATGCACCTATGAAGATCACTATGTAGTATGGGTAGTTTTTAGATAGTTTTGTAGTAGGTTACATTATATGGAGACCTTATAGGGGATATAAGGGGTGAATAGAGTATAGTAATCATCTAACATAGATTCGAGTAAGTTATTAGATATATGATTATTGGGTCAATTTATATGAACTATTTTAGTATGATCAGGTCATATGATAGATGGGCATGGTGTAGGATGTGCCACAAATAATCATGATATGGTTGACGAGTTTTTGGGATCTTGTGAAGCTAAGTATTATGTCGAGGCCATCTATTGATTAGTTATCTCTAATTACATAAAAAAATGGGACCCTGATATTGATATACTAGATATAGATTATGTGGGAATGAATGAGGTCTACACAACCTGGAAGAGTGACCATCAATATGAACCTCCATTTTTGAGAGGTGAGAAGATTATAGAGAATGTATTGGATGTGGATCCCCCAAGGGTTGTTTATGGTAGGTTAATATAATCTATTTTTATACTTTATCTAAATTTTATTATGTATTTATGTGATGAGTAATATTATGAATTTTGTGGACATATGTAAGTCTAAGGGATGATGAGTACTTAAAGATGATCATTAATTTAGTTATTCACAAGTTGACATGTCATATTATTGATCATTCCATGGAGTATGGATTAGTGGAGAGGGCCACCAATATGGTTGGGGTGCACTCCCATCTTTTTGATTGAGATATGATAGATATTATGGCATACAAGTGAGTGGTGATAGATATAAATGAGTAATGTGTTGATTTACATAGGCATATTATTCTCACACCTAATTCTCTAAGTGGGGATAGTATTCAGATAGTTAATGACTACATATGTCTTCAGTGAGAGCATGTCAAATGTATGGATATACTAGGCACGTATTGTGAGAGAAAGAGAGAGAGTACATGAAGTTGTTGATATAGGTCATGTAGATGTACTGGGTCCTCTAGATAGCTTTGATGTATCTGAGAGTGAGAGTGAGGGAGCTAATACTTATAGTCATGTCCACAACATTGAGTGATGGACTATATTTTTACTAAAACTATATTCTAATTTATATATATGGATGTTTATTGTTTAAGTTGGCACTATGTGTATTGGTAATTGGATATTGTTAGATTTCATGTTTTGATATGTGCTTAATTAGTTTTAATCCTTTTAAATTATGATATTTGTATATGATTATAAATTTTTAGACTTATTTGTAGTGGATTAGGATTTTTTATTTATTTTTATAGGGTTTTTCTATTTATATTCTATAAATTTTATGTGTGTATATCATGTGACAATAGTATGTCCTATCTAAACCTAGATGGCATGAAGAAATAATGACCATACTCATCATTCTATTTTAGCGTAAAAGGAGATATGAAATTGGAGTTGCATGTGATACACTTATAATGTGTAGATGTGTAGAGTTTGGTGTAAAGTGGTTAATTGGTTGGCTTGATGAAACTACACTCTGAGTTGTATTATTTATGGCAACTATCTTGATCAGTGTACAAATTTGTGATATGTTATGATCTTTGTAATTATTCTCATATATATTTATTATATTTTTGAATTAAAAATGTGTGCCTAATTTTGAAATCATTCCCATATATCTTGATTGGTGAACCTACTGGAGCTATGTTCTAATCTTTATAGTTATTGTCATATATCTTTTGGTATACACACTAGAATTGTGTTCAGATATTTGCAATGTAGTCATCATCATTTTTGAAATTATGGTGTATGAGAAAACTCATAAATAGGTGTCCTAGAAGTCATAGATCTCATATTATGAGTATAGAATGGCCCCTTAAAAGGAACATCTTGGGATGACTCTATCTTAGTGTAGTGTGATCTAGAAGACTCTGGATAATGAGATCTTGGTAACCCTTATGTAAAATATATAATGCTCAACTAATATATTGGTCAATGAGAGCTTGAATTTCATAAGAATAATAATCTGAATTTCCATTTATCTTGTGAAAATGACAATATGGATTATGTGTCACCTAGTGCAAATGGTATGGTTGATGATGATGAGAAGAAGGAATTATGATTATCCTATTATCTAGTAGTATAATAAAAATGTTATGAGGCCCAACCTTATTAAAAAAATATATGACCCCTATGTCTATATCCCATGTTCTACTCATTATAGAAGCTGCTATGTAAAGTGGCTTGTTTCCCTTATTAAGTATCTATACCAGTGGTATCTATTCTACTAGTTTCTTAATTTGAAGTGGAGTAGGCTCTTGTACAAGATTAGATGACCGAGGATATGAGGGGTCTATATCCAAATCTACATATGATTATTTAATTATTAATCATAATTCTACCTCTAATGTTATAGCTATGTTACATAGATCCAAGAATGATTTTGATGTTTGATATAGTAATATCTGCTTGAGAGAATAGATTAAACTTATAGAAAATATTTTATATACTTCTAAATATATGGTTTTAAAAAATAGTTGATGTAAAAAAACTTTGAACCTTATAATATATTTATATGATATCTTAGTCTTACCCTGATGTAATGAAGTTAACCTCTCATGTGTGACTGGAGGTCCCTTATTATATATGTAATGCTTGAGAAATAATATCTCTAGCTTCTCATATGTGTGTAGAGACCCACAAAAGATTCTATGATGGAACCAGCTTAGTGATTCCTCATCTAAATACTTTGGATATAATTATAGTAGAGTAAAAAAAAATTAAATTTGGTCCATGGCTTTCTCACGAGCCTAAATGTGCAAGTATGGGTCTCAATGGCTACCAAATATAGGTAATATTGGTATCTAAATTTTTTTTGGTAACCTTGTAGTTGACATTCTACATAGAATAAGGTTTTCATGTATTACATTGGTATCATGTTAAGATTGGTATGCACTGTTCTCCAATGTGATCTGGATTAATTATTGCAAACCACCAAAAAAATGCATCAAATAAAATAATAATTTTGAAGATATATTATCATCATCTAATAGTTCATTTAATGCTTAAATTTTGTTATTTATCTTATCCATTGGTATATTTTATTTAAATCTTTATTGTATAGGGTTGGTTTTCTCTAAATAACATTTTGGTGTGTGATAGTTGGGACCTACATAGAGGAAAATGAGTTGTCACCCTCATTTAGGATAGTTTGAGAAATAGGTTCTACTGTAGTAAGGTGGTTGTGGTAGATTCATTGGTATTTCTTATATTATTAATTTATAAAGAAGTATCACATGCTACTTGTATATAAGATGTGTTATTTTCAAGTAAATGTAAATTATTAACATAATAATAAGCCCGTGTGTGCGTGTTTGTGTGTGTGTGTGTGTGTGTGTGTGTGTGTGTGTGTGTGTGTGTGTGTGTGTGTGTGTGTGTGTGTGTGTGTGTGTGTGTGTGTGTGTGTGTGTGTGTGTGTGTGTGTGTGTGTGTGTCATCATAGTCAAAATAATCACCATTATCCCATGGTTCATCAAAACTCAAATTTAATTCATTTCTAAAAGTAAGAGTAAAATAAGTATCATCCATATGATCATTAATAGAGAGGGGGGGAAGATTTTAGGTTTTTACTACTATGCAATGTGTCGTCATCTATAGGTGTAATGAAATACATTTGTTCACTAGCTATGTGTGGAATGCAAGCATGATTATCACATTCAATTTTGGAATCAACTGTAGAAGAAATACCAATCATGTTGTATCTTCAAATATTATGACAAATATAAGAAAATTTAGAGACATTTATATTAACAATGTGTTGTCAATAATCATTTTATTAAGCTTAGAATTAGAAGCAAGGTGATAAAATGATTTCCTCTACTTTAGGATGTGCATTTTTAAAAGGTGTAATATCATTGGTACTTGGTTTTTCAAATTTAACTAACAAGGGTAAAGAATATGAATTGACCCTATATACTTTACTTGAATCATGAAAATGTGTACTTTGTGTATTTTACTTCCATTGATTTAATTTGAATAATGAGGTAGCAAAAGAAGTCTAAAATTTAGGATCACATTAGAAAAAAATAGTGTGAACAAAATATTATTTTGGAATTATATTATTAGTTTGATTCTGAGAAGAGAAGAGTGAGAGAAAAGAGAAGATGATGTATCTAATATATTAGCATCTTTATTTTTGTTATCATTTTTATAGTAATCCTCATATCCATCATTATAAATGAATTCATTATTATGTTATAATGCATAATATTGGAAATTGGTCCAATCATTGGTATAATCATGAGAGTAATTCAAAAGTGCATCAATTGGGTCAGGGTTAGAAGACTTATTAGATGTCATTTTAAACTTGCCAA
Source organism: Torreya grandis (assembly GCA_037957365.1). Classification (NCBI taxonomy): domain Eukaryota; kingdom Viridiplantae; phylum Streptophyta; class Pinopsida; order Cupressales; family Taxaceae; genus Torreya; species Torreya grandis. The sequence goes on along the minus strand of JARHVA010003220.1, from coordinate 1,650,004 downwards.
ATAAGATAATGTAAACCAGTAATAAAAAACATATAAGAGGTCGAATATAATCTAATGTAAGTATATATACAAGTTGAGAAATTTTAAACAAGGTGTGTAATGGAAAATATAATTTAAAATGGAAAACCTAATCTATATAATTTGTATGTATAGGGATCTAGTGTGTGGATCTAGGGTTTTAATTTATGTTTATGTGGCAAAAAATTACATTAAATTAAATAAATGAAAACCTAATATAGGATTGATTAAATTAGATAGGTAATACCAAAAAATCATAAAGATGGAATTTTTAAAACTAATTTGATATACAACATTTAGAGAAGATAAACCCTAAGTAAAACTAGGGTTTTACACAATATTCAATGCAAGTCAGGTTCACCAAATGTTTTAAACTTTTAGGGTTTTACTAGTGTAAATCCTATGTAGTTAAAGGGCTATGTATGTTACTAATCTGGGATGAAAACTTGAAATTATTGATTTAATTAGACTTTTCCAAAATATCAGGCTAGAAGAGAAAAGGAAATTATCTCAAGATAAATAGATTTTTATGCAAATTAAGGTATTGTAAATGACAGAGAAGACACAAAGGAACCTTTCATCTTTAGATTGTTTCTTAAAATATGATTCAAGATGGTCATGCCCCTACAAGTACACTAACACCATGTGGTGTTAGTGTCCAATTATATCACTAATGTTCTTCTTATATAAACTATCTAAAACATTTAGGGAAATTATGAGAGGTTTTGGAGGTCTATTAGGTCATTCTATGTCATTTAGGGGCTCTCCTTTCTCACTATTTTGACTAAATTTAACCTTTTAGGGTTTTACAAGTATAAATCCTATGTAGTTAAAGGGGTGAGTATGTTGCTAATACATGATGAAAACTATAAATTATTGATTTAATTGAACTTTTACAAAATATAAAGTGAGAGGAGAAAGGGGGCTTATCTAGAGATAAACATATTTTAATGTAAATCAAGGTATTATAAACAACTGAGAAAATAATAGGAACATTTCATCTTTTGAATTTTTTATTAAATTAGGATCAGTATAATAGTTCCCCTATCAGGATAGTCGAATCATGTGGTGCTACTATCCAATTATGGAAATAATGTCCTCTTGGTATAAACTATCTGAAACTCTTAGGGAAGTTGTGAGATGTTCTAGAGTTATTATAGATAGTTCTTTATCATTCTGAGGCTTGTATATGTCAATGTCTTGGCATACTCTTTTCCAAAACCCTACCAAATACCTTCACACATGAAATAATGAATGGATCAATGCAAAAATGAAATGAAAATATGGGTTGTTGGATGTCTAAATCGCATGGAGTAGAAACCCTATTACCCTGGCCACTGCCTACATTAATTTTAATGTTATGGATCTTAAATCACATGTAATTATCCCATAGGGAATGCAAACCATCAAATATATAGTCTAATTGAATCTTTTCTAATTATTACCTTCTTTGATCAAACATTCAATCTCTACGTGCGATTATTGAGTAGTATTCAGAGTATTGAGTTGTACTATTGATTGATTATAAGTAAATATGTACCAAAATAGTTAGTGGTACATGAAAAATGGTTTGTGAGGCTTTTTATATGGAAGGGACTTTGTTTTAAATATTAAATCTTGATTATTGGCCCATAAGTCATAAAATAGGGATAATAAAACATAAGATATGGATCACAAAGGGGTTACGAATCAAACATAGGAGAAAGGGCCTGCCAAACACTAGAGCCATAAGTGGACACTAGAGCCATGTGGCACTACTACGCTGAAATTGGAACTAGTTTCCAAAGGATTAAAATATATCAAAATTAAATAAAGATAGGGTAGGTGGCCTATCATTTGGAAAAGGTGATTTATGATTATTGGGAGTATCATAAATAAGGAAAATAAAACATAAGAAAGATCAAAAGACTCAAAATGACCATGTGAAAAAACACTATAATTATGATTAAGACATTCAAGTGAAAGATCAATAAAATACATATTGATTATGGTTGTTTGACCAAGTTAGGGTTTTTATAACATGAAAGGGGCATGTGAATGTTTCTTTAACACACAATGTAAATGACTATATTTTAATGGCATGATCATGGTATAAGACCAAGAACATGTATATATTGCACACATAAGGCCAAGGGCCACACATAATAAGGAATCATGTCCTAACCTATCATGTACTAAAGTTATAAATTATAAAAATAAACATGGAGCCAATGAGGATAGTATACATCAACCATATGTATTAATGTGGTTGAGATAAAATAACATATCCATGTAACACAATGTAAAGTACAAGTGATTAGAAAAAATAATGTACTATTATAAATCAACATGGCAAAACGTCTTTCAATAGATATAACATGTATAAGTGTTCATATAGAATGGAGAGATGCCCCTAACATAACAAGGTTGTTTGGTAAAAGGGTAGACATAGGTTGAAAAATAATGTAATAGTATGTCCTGTATCACACTTACACCGTAAAACATAGTATGTTTATGAAAATTAAAGTATGATATATAACTAATATGACTAAATTGATAAATTTTGGGTACTCTAGATTTTCAATGTTGACCTTAGAAGTGTCCTCCATAAGAATGTAGAACCATCTTCTAAAAGATCCAGCAAAGAGGTAAACTAGTTGGCAATGTTGTAGTCTTCTAGCCTTATTAGTTCGTTGATATCAATTATACAAGATGAATTTGAATCTTCCAAGGGTGGAAAAATACATGTAATAAATACCTATGGGAAATCTTATATGATTTAATCAAAATATTTTCACACTTCAGTATTGATTTTAGATCCATATATAAACATTAGACTAGTGGTATCCTATACTTCATGCAAAGAGGGGTGAACTTCCCACTCTAATGAAACCTGAAATAAGTTTTCACCAAGAGACTTGCCTTTTCCTTTACGTTTTTCATGGTCTTATTTCATTTCAAAGATATTTTAACTTTTATACGTAAATGTTTGATTTTTTTTTGGCCAAGGAAGTTCACCCATTCTCCAAAATAGGCATCAAGATCCAATGTGATAAAGAAACCTTATTTGTGATTTCATAGAATAATATGATCCCTTAAACATATAAATTCACAAAGGGTCTCATCATTCTCGAACTCATCAAGTGGCATTTTAAATTCTTATTAGTCCTAGTCTATTAATTAGGGGTGATGAAGGGAATGTGATGAAATACAAATAACAAGATTAATGGGACATGTGACATAACAATTAAACAAATTGGTATTATCAAGGACATCATAGATGTTAGAATTGGACCCTGTGTTATTTTCAACGTCATCCTCGCTAGTCATTAGTGTTGGAATACATATATGGTATGCAGGGTTACTCCCACATGGTTTAAATCCAATACCATGGGTTCCTTTGTAATAATCACCTGGATAACTCATAAGCTAGGTTATCCATAATTTGCTTAGGGATAGGAAACTTGGAGTTTTGGTAATGATAAAATATACTATTAGTATAGAGCCATGAATCATATTTTGCCAAAGGGTTATATTATTGTCTAGAGGCTTGATTAAAAAAATGGGTTGAGTGAGATGATATTTTTCCTTAGAAGACTATTCCATGTGAATAGTCATTGTTTTGGGTCTCCCATAGGCTTTTGGGTTCTGAGTAATTTCAGCTATATGAAAGGATCCATGATTAATTTACTCTCCTATACCTTTTTTAGATATGTAAAAGTGATTAGTTATCTCTATTGGAGGTGAAGGTGAAATTGAATCTTGGATTTTTAGGTCAATGTAATTGGCTCTGGGTTCTGATTTAATGTATTTTTCTTTATCATATTTTTTCCATCAGTTTTAGGCATAGGATTCAGGACAAAATGGTAATTTTAACTCTTGTACTCTACCTCAAGATATTTATAAAATTGGTAAGGCATAGATCAGCTCACATAATTATATCGATCCCTAAATTATGAAATTTTATACATTAATGTAGCATGGAAGTTATGGGCCAGATTTCATGACCAACCTAAGAGCAATTTTTACAATAACTCTAGGTCAAAAACATGGCTGATGATTTCATTGGTCAAAGGCCCAATGACCACTATAAAAATGATGGTTCCTTATGATTATCATTCATTATTATAATATGTTATTATTTTAATGGTATCAAGATGAAGATCGACTGCTATGTATCCAAGATGCTTCAGCAAATTTAGGGATACAATGTTTAAGCCTAAACCACTCTATACAAAGACATGTTTAATTATATGTTTATTTATACTAACCTTGATGTACAAAGGGTTATTATGTAATTGTACTAGTGATGAAAAATCACTTTTATAAAAAGTAAGTTATTGGCCAAGGGCCAAATGTCCTACCATAGCTTGAAATTTATCAGGTGTAATGTCATTAGTTAAGATGGATTAGCTTAGGTATCCATTAATAATAATCTTTTGAACATTCGATGTACACTATAAATGAATTATGACCTATCTTATAACATTTTTGTAAGTATATGGCCTACTTGGGTTGATTGATTATTTTAACCTTGGTTCTGACCATTTTGTTATTATTTTTATTCCTCACGTTATTGTTTTTGGGGTGGTGTTTTTTACAACTATTTCATTAGTTTTATTTGACATTATTTTTTATACTAATATTGGTTATTTCTATGTTGAGAAAAAGGGTTTTGATAGATACACAAGTTATAATTATATGTATGGGTTTGATTTTCTCATTCTATCACTCTTTTCTTAGGCATGTTCTCAATCAAGTGTATTACCTATATGAAATAATATATATAGTGTCCCTTAACATGATTTTTATCATAAAACATATTCTATTTATACTAGTAGGGAAAAGGATTTTTTTTAGAAAAAGGATTTGTCACAATCCAACTTATCATATTGGTGTGAACTAACTTATGAAATATGAACTCAATGTGTTCTTTAAGGTTACTGAATGCTTTAGTTATGGGTGATCTAATACTTTGAAGAGATGTTTGTAATTTTGAAATATTTTTCAAAAGGTTTTTTGGAGTCTAGGCTAAATGAATGGAGGTGGTGGTTGTTGAATATGTCGAGGTAAATGAACAACTAGTGTTTGTACCATTTGGACATGTTGAGATTCATTGACTTCATTTCTGAAAACATTATTATTTTGATTATAGGATTTTGATATTTATAAAGTATTATATGTAGATGGAATTAAATTTATTGTTTAGATGGGGTTTTGGTTCTATTTATGGCTTTGGTTCTAGATTTATTGGCCTTGATGTTAGTTCTAGATCTGATTTTGACTGGAAGAAGATAATTTAATAATCTTTTTGTTCACAAGGGCCTATTTAATTTGTATACCTTTCTAAATAACTTCTTCAAAAGTGTGAGCACATTGAAACTCAATATGATAGGATATCCCATTATGTAGAATTCGGCTAAATATTGTGTCCAGTTATCTGTTTATACTTGCTAACAATTACCCTTCACCATTGCAAGTAATTAGAAAATATTTCATCACTTTTGTATTTTCCCTGACTAAAATCTATGACTATAATCTCATGCTTGGGATTGTATGATAAATTTTGTACAAACTTATATAAAAGGTCATAAAACACTGGAACATAATTGTTTGGTAGTTTAAGAAGCCATTCTAAGGCTTATCTAGTTAAAATTATTGGAAAGAGGATACAAATATATATATATATATATATATATATATATATATATATATATATATATATATATATATATATATATATATATATATATATATATATATCATTGTATGCCACTAGTTGGAAAGAAATAAAGCAACCTTTTAAATGTTCTTTTGGGTCACCTTTTCCCTTGTATTTATCAAAATTTTAAGGCTCATAGCCTATACGAAAATGTATTTGGAATAAATCTATATTAAAGCGATATGACCCTATCTCTTCTAATTTAAACATCATCATTTAATTCATAGTTTGAATGGATTGAATCACATCCTTAATTTATTGTATCTCTTGGGATAGGAAGCTAGATGGTGTGTTCTATTGTGGTTGGGTTTGTGGACTTAAATGTGGATTACCTTGATTGAGTATGATGGTGAAATAGCATATTGGGTAATGTTTGTTTCATTGATCATCCAACTAGGAATATGTGTCTATGCATTAAGATTATATTGCTCATAATACATACATTATTGTTGATAAATAATATTTCTAGGGTTGAAAATATGGTTTTTATTTACAAACTATAGTTTTGATGAGGACATTTTTTTAGGTGGAATGCAGTTTTATTGTTAAGTTTGGATAGGAACTAGCTATCAACTTATCAAACCCTATTGCTAGCTAAATCACTAATTTTGAAGGTGTTACATGTTAGATCCTTATATATTCAAGGTAATCTATAGGTAAAAGGTAAATATTACCTACTAGTTACATATTTTATGTTAGGACATTATTATTGCGTAAACACCCATTGTAAACTTGGTTAATTGTTAGAGGTTAGGTATATTTTGTTGACCAATCAACACTCTTCATTCACCAATAGGAACACCTTATTGATTAGGCATTTTTTGTGATGGTTAGGGTATATTGGTCTATGTTTGTGATGGTAGAGAATTATTTTTCACCTCTTGAGATGGTGTAGTATTCGGTACTTTTTAGGGTGGAATGTTGGTCATTGAGTGTTTGAAGATGTTGTTAGTTGAAGAGTGGAAGTTTTTTTTATGTGTTTGTGAACTAGGCATACCTAACTTTTTTATTTTAAGCCACTTAAAGTATTGCTAAGATGAATTTATTATCTATTTCTCTATATTATACTAAACCAACCCTGGTTCAAATTAGGATACACTTGTGTGTTACATAATATGTTTTATGTGAGGTCTTTTATAAGATCTGAAGTTTCTTCAGTCATAATTGGGACATTGAACATGTCTCCTAATAACATGATTTTTACAAATTAGTGTAATTTTCAATTTATATAAATTGAAGAATAATTTTTTACCCCTATTTGGGGAGCTAACTCTATGAGTGGCATGTTTGAAACAACCATGGCATTGAAGTTCCTATCTAGGTTAAGATAGGTTTGTAAAGTTTCCTATACATGTTCTAATTTGTCATTGATTTGACCATTTCCTTTTGAAATCACATTTAGGACATTTTTAGGTATTGGTACTATATTTTTATTATAACTAGTTGACTCTTATTTAAATTATTGGAAACAAGGTACATTTCTATGAGTTCTAATAAATCTCGATGGACTTTCATCTGGGAAGTCTATCTGGAATTTTACTCCAACTTATATCCCTGTAACTAGAATTTAATATTTTTTTTCTAGTAAGGGATAATCAACAAAGTACGGGTAATAACTTGTTAGTGTGATTATATATTAAGGTATATTATTGGACCTATTCAAGTATGGGTGGCAAATTAGCAAGATATTGATTCATTTGTTCTTTCTCTTAACCTTGATAAGAAGGTTTATTGAGACAAGGTTTTCATGAGTGGGTCCTATTTTTATTATACTTATGTCATAGTATAAGAAGGATATGGATCCATCTCATATGTTACATCATCACCACATGATTATTGAAAAAAGGGGTCACTAATGACAATGTTCTCATAATATATATTATACATGCTACCACTAAATGTATAGTGAGGCATGCTTGAGTTTATGATTATGTCTCTCAAAAAATGTCTAATGTTGAAAACAAATGTGGTATAAATAAAAAAAACCTTTATCTCTTTAAAATATGTCTAAAGGTGAAATGTATATTCTAGGTTTAAAGAAATGGTAAAAGGAAAATGTGAAACTGTTATTTGATAAGGTGTTTTTGAATGGTAAAATGATCTAAATTTAGGTCTAATAATGAAAATAAAGGTCCCAGGGATTTCGTCAAATGTCACAAAATTAAACTTCTAATCTAGGTCTAAATCCTGAAAAATAATGCTAGGTATTTAGTCAAAAGTCACAAAAATGGACTTGAAAACAAGATGGTCTAAAAAAGAACTTGAAATCCATCTAATTCTAAGATAATTGACTTAAAAAACTTAGTTTAGGCACAAAAATTACTCTTGGCAAATGAAACTAAGGCATTATTGAACTTACTACCATGAAAGCCTAGCTATCTACATGATGACAAACCACCCCTAATCCAAGGAAAAGGCATTTAATCTAAATGATAAATCAATCTAGGTTGTATAATATAAACATAAAATGTAGACCACCTAAGCCCAAATTAGACAAGGCTTCGATGTAGACCTGATTACTTTAGGATCTGAGCTTTGAAAGATTAAATTTCAAATTTAGTATAAAGGACTCAAATTTTTCAAAGGTCAATAGGCTAGACATAATAGGCAATGTAACTATGACTTTTTGTAAAAAAGTGGTACAAATGAGTTTTGATCTTGGTTTTGAACAAGGCAAATGTTTGGTAATAAAATATGTAATGTGATAACACTCCTTTAAATAAGTGGTACAAAAGTGGGTTTTGAACTCTCAAGCTAAGGTAAAATATTTGAGTGATTTCGGTGGTGTAACACCTCTTGGTTGAAAGTGGTGTGTAACACATGTCTTACTTTGAAGGTTTTGACTCATTTTGACTTTAGTAAACAAATAATTTTGGACCCAAAAATACATGCCAGTAAAATAAATAGGGAAATCATTTTAGTGCATGCCTTACCCACAAACTGATAAGGTGTGCATATCTTACACCAAAGTTTCCATCAATATACTAGTCTTGAAATAAATTAAACATTAATGTAAAAAGTAAAGAGTGCATGTAAGTATGGTTTTTAAATCCCCTCTATTTCTCCCAAGAAATAGCATATGGCATGAAATATGGAGTGATGAATCACTCAACATTTGGAAGGATATTCTATGACAAAGTGGTGTTTAGTAAAATCTAAAATTTTGAAATGATATAAATGGTCCCATGTGTGACTAACATAAGGGTGCATTATGTCAATTATATTCAAATATTCTTGATTGTTTTGTAAAGGTCTAGTCCTTTGCATAATAAATGTAGTCATATACTACTTAGTGAAATCCAATGTCAAGCATGAATTGATCTAGGTTTTTATTAGAGTTGTTAAGCTAATTGATCAGCCACTATTCAATTCCATTATCACATAACCAATTTATATACCTCATCATGGAGTGGGGTTGAAATGATGTTGGAAGATGAAACCCTAGGTCAATGTTCCCCTAAAGCACTTGTGAAGAGGCTATGAACTCCTATCCATAAACCAATGCAAAAAAAAGTAATAAATGAAAATTTGGAAGAAATTTAGGGTCATTTCTGGGTCACCAAAGTCACTTGAATGTTTGGAAGAGCATATGTGACTTTTTCATCCTTTTTAGACTCAACCAAACAAATCAAGAAACAAGGCACATTTGATCACCCAAGTTCCCTAAATGGGATGGGGGAGAGCACACATGAGAATTTCACTTTTCTAAAATAATAAATTAATCTAAAAAATGAAAAGTAATTATTTTTGTAAGAACGAACACAAAAAAAGTAAAATCTCCTAGGAGAACTAATCTAAGGTTTATGTTCTTATTAGATCACTAAACAAGATCTAAAGTGAAATTTGGCCCATTGGGATTTCTGTTTTCACTTGTAACCTTGAAAGAAAAAAGTAAAGTTTTAAGTTAATTTTATGTACCACAACATAAGAGTGAAAGGAATTTTGAATTGTTTAAACCTCCTTTTCTTTACTTCATTTCAATGTAATAAAAACATTGTGGGGTTCACTTCTATTTATGCAAAAGAGTTATTTAACAAGCATCTTTCACTTTTAATACCCAAGGTTTTGTTTACACATAGCAAAATCACCAGTTTTAGAATAGAGTGAATTTATTATTATAAAAATAGAGTGAAGTCATTATTTTCATGTGGAACCAGAACAAACAAAAAAATAGTATCTAGTGAAGTCACCATTTATCAAGTGTGAAGTCACTGATTAAGTTAGTCAAAGTCATAATTTATTTCCCAAAATAGAGTGAAGTCACCAAATTAATGAAAAAGGTTACCTGGTGAAGTCATTAAAATGCAAGACTAAAGTCACCATTTTCCTTCATCAAGGTTGTCAATTTCACAAAGGATGATTGTTTAGGTCAATGTCATTGTTTCTTGAAAAATAAATACTTGAAAAATAGATTAAAAGTTTAGTCAAAGTCATCGTTTAGTAGGCATAAAATCATGGATTAGCAACGAAATAAAATAATGGGAAATTAAGTCATAAAATTTAAAACTTGAAGTTGTGAGTGATCTTTTTAAGGTTTTTAAAGGTTTCATGTCACCTCTTTGGTCCATATGGGGTACGTGGTCTTACCAGACATTCTATATCATTAAGAATTTTAAGAGACAAATTTCATTAACTTTTTGTTAGTGAAATCAAAATATAAGTGAAATCAATTAATATAATATTTCTCAACTACTCTTGCCTAAGTTCTTGGGTGAGCTTACATTAATGAATAAAATTAAAAATATAAGATAAAACACAAGGCTACGTTACCTCCCTTGTCAAAATAGTGTTCATTCATTGGCATACAGGATGTTCATGCTAAGCTCATGGACAATAGAGACCTTAATTAATGAAATTTTCATTTAGGAAACACTTATCTAGGCTTGGATTGTCTTGAAAGTAAACTTAAAACTAGGTCTAGAAGACCCAAGGATAGAAATATGTTTTATTACCCTTCATCATATTTTTATCCTTTGGTCTTCTAGACCTAGTTCTAACTTTACTTCAAGTTAATTTTCTATCCATATTTGTTTTATCTATGATTTTATTTTCTTCACATCACTTGGTCTAAATTTACCCTTATCATCTCTACTTATTGAATATTATTTTCAGTTTTATCCTCCTTGGTTATTTTGGTACTAATTTACACTTATAATATTGGCTTGGAAAAATTTTCCTTTATTTTAAAATATTTTATGAGTCATATAGTCTTACATATCTTTACTCTAGTTTATGACCATATTTTTTTTGTTTTGTTTTGAGTATTGTGTCATTTAGGTTACCATATTCAATTTCTATACTCACCTTAATAATGATTAATTTATCTACATGTATATTTTAATTGTAATTATAAGTTAGGGTATGTTTTTGTTAATTTTAGTTATTCATTTCATTTACCATTATTTGTAAATATTAATTTCTAACTTATATGTTTATACATCTATATCCTAAATAACCAATTCATGTTAAAGTATTGTGACATATGATGAGATTTCGTTGGATCATATATAGACAGCTATATTTTTAAATTACTAAAAATATACTTTGGATGAATTTCTAATGCATCAATCTTATAGATGAATGTCTTAAAGGCTAGAAAAATAAAAGGGTCCAATGGGTTATTGTTATTTTGTGAGAGATATCCATATTATCCCATTATACATGTGTATCACTATTTTTGTTCCTTTATTTCTATTTACCATCTTATAATTCTTTTTTTTCCCTCATCATTCATATTCCAATTATATTAATTAATTAATTAAACTAAACTAATACTATTGATTCTAATTCTACACATCATTCCTTCTATTTACTCTAAATTGACATGGTTAATATAACATGATGCTTACATGTGTGCTTTTTATACATAATTGATATGGTTGTTATATATTTTTTTCCTAACCAAATCAATCATTCTTGATTTAGTTATTTTATTATTAGTCCTAGATTAGCATGGCCGACCTTATACTAATCCATTTAAGATTGATTGTTTTGAATCCATCAATATCAATTCCATAGGAATTTGCCCTAAGTAAATTTTAGAAGTTTGATAATTATTTATAGGGTTACTCAATTTCATTTTGATAAGATTTGTTCAACTATCATATGGTCTACTTTTGGATGTAACATATAATCTAAGAATATAAGCGGAATAAGGAAATAAAAGGTTCCTCTTGTGGAGAACAAGTAGGTTGTTGAACCCTATTAGAAGGAATTTATACCAAGGAGTTTCCCAATAATATTTTGAGTACACATTTAAATAAACTTTGGTCTTCATCCTTAATTTTTTGTATCTTCACCTATAACATATTTTACAAAGTGATACTAGAACCAAGGTGGAGATTGACATGTCAAAAATTATTTTCAATTGTATTTATCCCTATCCCTAATCTATTTATATTATTTAATTTAATAGATAAAGATATATTTTAACATTGTTAAAGTAGTATATTATTATTACTTCTCTCATCTAATATATTATCCAAGTACTTATACTAGTGTATATTATCTAAGCCTATGGATATATCTATAATTATATTTCCTTTATCCATTATGAGGTTAGTTATTATAACCTTTGTATGCAGTTACATTACATATAGTCATTTCATATTTATTTCTTATTAATATATATTATACTTTTTCGAATCTATGTTATTCTTATTTATTAGTAATTTTCATGTGGTTTCTTTGTTATATCTTTCACACTCATATTTGTAACACCTCTTACTTATATCTTTCATCTCATTCTTCAACACAACTTATTTTTATTTAATATGATGATATAATTTTTTCTCTTTCTTGTATTAAAATATATTTATATTTTACCATATTTTCTATTATAATTTATACACTTAATTAATTATTTATGTTTCCATATGATTTTCTAATTTATTTATTTATTACCTCTATTTAATGATTTTTTCCATCAATTTCAAATCAATATTGTTAAAAAGGTTATACACTTTGAATGAGCTCCATTTGGATATAATATATTTTAAGACTTGAGTGGCAGTGGTAATTAGTTATCGGGGTCGTACATGGTCCATGGTGAGGCCACATGCGGCCTATATCGACATCAAGGGCACTAAAGTTTGTCATCGAAGTTTGTGTAATACATTTGAAATCCATAGTCTTAGTGAAGGTATTCGATAAGTGCTTAATTTGTGAAGGGTTTGTAGAATAATATCTAATGACACATGAAGCCGGATAAATATTAGGACTAGTGATATCTGGTGGTCATGTATATAGTGGACACTCCATAGGATTTACCTCAAATTATGTGCCATTTTCATAGTTAATTTCTTGTGACTTTTCAATTCAACGTTTGGGTGGCCATTTGGAACTTAGTTTAGAGGAAGATCACATACACAAGGAGGCCATGTATAATAAATAGGGATGTGTGTACTATTTTTGAGACTAAGGATAACTATTATAAATTTATAATATGACTCAATTATAATTATTATTAATGTTCTCATATTATAATATTTACATATTGAAGAAGTTTGAGACTTTTAATTTAGAAAGAAATTTTACTGTGAATTATGAGATTTATTGGTTTCATGATGTCTATTCATGATAAGATATAAATCATTCATTTTTGAAATAAGTATTAGTATATCTCTACAGTAATTTATATTTGCAGAGGATAATAGTATTATTAATTCAGGGTAATAATTTATGTGTGAAGTTAGTATGATAAAATATTATGTAATGATATAATTTGTGATCCTCAATTTAATGGAGATTTTATATCTTATTTTCATTAAAAATAAATTTACCTTTTAGATTTTTGAAGAACTATAATATATTTGATTACATTTGTGTAGTGGGTATGCAATGACATTAAAAAAAACATAAAGAATGTATACAATTGTTTTAGAGACCAACAATGGAAGTGTTATGATATTGATTGACATAGTTTCATTTTAATTTTAAAGAAACTTAAGATGATTTTTCTTGTAAAATCATAGCTTATAAATATGAGGATCATAACCTAATTTATACTTGAAATGAATTGAGACTAACTTAATAACTTATTCATAATAATTTGATAAGATTAATTATAAATAAAGACACACTTTTACTATTAAATATAAATGTACACTTTATATAAATATATATATTGAAAGATGAAATTATACACTTTACATAAACAAAATTAAAATTAATTAAAATTAAAAATATTAATTTTTTTTAAAGAATGGCATACTAAAATGCTACACGTCTCTGCTCAACTTTCTTTTCTGAATATTATTCAACTTCTCTACACTCTGCGCACCTTTCCTGTACATTACTGCCCGCTGCCCCCAAACTACATTCGCATCCCATTACAAAATTTTAAGGAAAAAGAGAACGAAAAAATAAATTTAAATGCCATTATAAATTTGCATCTCAATTATGTTGACAGTTTGATTTTCTAAAAACAGTAAGTTGGCATGCCATTTCAATTAAGATTTTAATTTGTAGTTTGTTTTTTTATTTAATATTGAAAAGATAAAGTTGGAGATTTCTTCCATTAACATCATTTTCCAATATTGCAGTTTGAAAGCTCTTTCCTTTATGTTACTAGTCATAACCGTTTTTACTATACTAAATGTGGATTCCTCGGCATCAGGTCTAGAATTTGATGGTCTGTACAAGTTTTTAACATAGTTTAACTATTAAAATTTAAAAAACATATAAATGTATATGTAGACCACTTAAATTTTATCCAAAAACATTAATTTGACAGCGTAAACTATTAACAGAATCTATATATTTTTTTAACCTTAAATATTTAAGGTAGTAAAACATAACATGTTAAGAATAAATTTTATTATTTTTAGAAATTATAATCAGAAAGATTTTTAGAATGATTTTTATTTAAGAAATAAATTAGTTAATGATGATTTATTTTTTTAATATAATATTTTTTGATGTGTTTTGTATTGTTTTGGAAGTTTAAGTAGAAACTATTTTATTATATTTTTTTAAATAATAAATTTGATATTATTTAATTTTTTTATTTTTTTTTTTGAATGAAAATAATACTTTTTATTTATAAAACATGAGAAAATACAATGCTAGTGAAGCAAGAAACATCAATAGGAAACTCACACTCTTAAATTTAAACCAGACTGAGCCATACTACTCTTAAGAGGGAAATAAGAAACATGCTGAATGAAACAAGAATAAATAATAGGATAACAAAAATCTTAAATGACCAGATCCCATATTCACAATATGACCTTTTTTGCTCTTTTTCTTTTGAACCTTTGACCAACCCTCTAGACTACCAATATCCATTGGATTAATAATTACCATTATGATCTCAAAAGAATGTTAAGGAACAAAAGGGAGTTGATCTTTATTAGAATCAAAAGTGTCAAATTCATGTGATCTCTTGATACCTTCACTTGTAACATTATCTGTAATTGTTGTTTTGCAATAGAAATTTGGTTCAACATTTTCTCCAATAAATTATGTACCTTCACTCTTCTCTATGCCATCTATATATTTTTACATGCGCTTGTTTGAAATAGTGTGTTCATACAACTACCAACTATTATGATTAAAAGATTGG
Source organism: Torreya grandis (assembly GCA_037957365.1). Lineage (NCBI taxonomy): Eukaryota > Viridiplantae > Streptophyta > Pinopsida > Cupressales > Taxaceae > Torreya > Torreya grandis. The sequence continues at coordinate 1,634,720 of JARHVA010003220.1, read as the reverse complement.
GTGTTTTTCCTTTTTGGCTTCTCTACATAAGGGCAAACCTCATGGAAATGGTCAATTTGATGGAAGAAATAACATATGATGGAAATATTTTTATAATCTAAAGTTCAGATCTAATACAAGGTGTTATGATTCAACTCGATTTTCTCAAGGAAACCTTTACTAAGGTCAATCTCCACAAAAATATGAGTATATGTAAACAACCCTTGCTTAGCCCAATTACCATCCATCTTGATTAATATTCCAAGCATGTTTCTAATCATTTCAGATACTAAGAGGGGTCATAAAGGAAGAGGTAGATTTGGGTGTTGAATCCAAACCAACATTTTAGTCATCACTATTATTGATAAGTCAAAATCGAAGAATTGGGGGTAATAAAGATCCCAACTCTATCCCAAAACTAGGAATGCTCTTTAAACACTCTTTATTAATCCTGTGGGCCAAAAAAATTAATTAAGAAAAACTCATTGCAACATAACTGAATCAACCAGTTATTCAGCCTAATAACATGAATCTAATAATATAATTCTTTTAAGTAAGGCCAAAATCTATTTAATCAACAAATAATTGAAAAAATTATAAAAATAGAAATTAACTCAGACACCTCAAGATAACTGATCTCTACTATTTGTATTTCATCAGATATTCCACAATATAGAAACTAGGAAAAATCATAATTCAAACGGATGTTGACATATCTTTAGGACAAATGACATCCTGTGGGATGACCTAGATTCCCACTTCCTCATATTCTTGGCTTCAAACACCATTCTTTAACATGCACTGCTAAAAACCGAAGATAGAGCCCTACCCGCACTATAGCATCCACCACCACCGTCCTTTGCTTGTAAAAACCTTAATTACTGCTGCTTCATTCCGTAATACTTTTTCATTTTCAATCCAATTTCTGTTATTCAATATGTTTCTATGCATGTTTTAAAAATAGAGCACCCTTATTCATTCATATGAAAATATTCTTCTCTTCTGAGTTTTCAAAACAATAACATGATAGTTCATTTTCAATACAGGTTTCATTTTATTTGTTTAAAATAGTTATTAAAAAAAAAAAAAAAAAAACTTTAAATATAATATGACTAGTATGGTATGTTCTTTTATTAAGATGGATGATAATTATAGATGAAGCAAGACAAAGAGGGTGTGTATTATCATTGATATCTATAAGTCTCTTTTGTATTTTGTCAATGTGGAATCTTTTTGAGCTTCTTAGTTTCATTTGTTAATTACAAAGGGTTTTTTTACAGATGTTTTAGATGTTATTTCAGATGTTTTTGATGTAATCATATTGGACACTATGTTACAACTTGTTCTTCTCAAGATTTCTTGGGTTGTTAGAGACAATTTATAAAGAAAGATGGTCCTTCCAATGAATACTTTTTTTTGGCACAATTATGGTGTGTTCTTTGTCTAGCTTGTGAATTCTTCCTATCCTCTTTATTCAAAAAATATGGTTTCTTCTCATGAGCAAGTGGTGGTGGAGTATATTCTTAACCTTGAGGTGGAGTTCGTTTCTCAACCTTTAGAAATCAATGGTTATAAAGTTGAGAAGTTGGTTGGTGATTTTTTTAAAGACCAAGTGGTGCCTTTTACATTCCATAACATGCCCCTTTCTTATTCTAGTGTTGTGAAATGATACACTGATTTGGGCATGTCATTTAAATGTAGAGGCAAAAGATCTTAGGCAGAAAGATTAAGATATGAATATTAAGAATTGATATGAGATGGTGTCAGAGGATGTTGGATGAATTCCCTCCTAAAATAAGGCTAAATCTCACTTGATCATGATTATTCCCTCTTTATTTCGTGGGTTTGTCTTCTTTATTTGGACCTGATGTGGCATTTAGAGGCTCCCCACATCGTTTCCACCCTCGCCCACCCACATTCCTCCCTCGTCCCCTCCGCCCTCCCTCGCCCTTTTATTCTATACTCTTTTTCCTATTGTTGACTGGCCTCGACATTTTTGCTGACTAAACTTCCATTGTCTTTTTAATAGTTTTGTTTTATTTTTGGTTCTCTCTAGTTAGATTTTCTGGTCACTTAGGTCATTGAGTAGTTCTTTGTTATTTTTATGCTTTTTAAGGATTGAACCTCGTGTTGTGTCCCAACTCCAATTTGAAGCTCTGATTTCCATAAAAACTCCCCCTTGACAATTCATAGCTTTATCTAAAATAATCAAACTTTATTAAAAAATAATAAAATAATAAAATAGTAATAAACTAATTGTTATTTTTTATTATACTAATTTTATTGTTTAATATTTTTTTATTATTCCCTACCAAAATAAAAATATAAAAATGAATTTTCAATTAACATATTTTTCGTTAAACCAATAATTACAAAATAAAAATAAACAATAAAATTACAATTATAAAATTTAACTTAAAATATTAAAATATTTTTCAAATATTATTTAAATATATTTCTTCTTTTACAATATTTATTAATGAGAACATAAACAACAATAATTGCATGTGCGAAGTGGTAGCCAAATATACAACACGAGGAGGCGAGCGTTTTGTAATGCCTAATGTCCCATGTGAAAAACCACATAGTAAGCCAAAGTTAAATACACCCGCCTGCAGAGTGATTAGCTTTGAAGTTTTAAAAATCCTCGTCGCATCTAGAAAATATAGAAGAAACTTGCAGTATGACTGTAGCACGCGATATGTTGGCTCAGTGTTTCCTCCTTACGTCACAATTGACTGTAAGCTTTCCTTTAATATTATTGCGAAATGGAATGTTGGGTCATAGTCTCCTCTTACATGGCAATTGACTGTAAACTTTCCTTTAATATGTCATTGTTGTGGTCATTGTCTAGATTCCACCGAAAAGATGTTATAATGATTTTTGTCTCTCACAATGGGTCCCCGTGTTACAACTCTTTAAAATGCATCGTTAGCACTGGTCTACGATCTCCACTATTTTAATTTATGTTGTTCATCATTTAACTTTGTAGTTTAATCATTAATCACAAACCATGTTCTAAACGTGCAAGATGGAACTTGCTATCGTTAATGGCTTTGGTCTTATGTTATACATTTTATTTTGTTTGACTCCATCAAGCGTGTATAGGCAACTGAAAGGGGAGTGTCATGTCGCCTAGCATTTAGGTGAAAGCCATTAGTTTCCTTCAAGTTTGCAACAATATTAGCAGTGTGCAGACTTCATGTGATGATTAATTTCTTGTTGATTTTAATGAGTAAGTTGGCAAGGGATGACTTAGGAGTAGTCATCACATCTCAAGAGATGAAGATTTCATATCAATTTAATTTTGGCCTTCAAACCCTGACACACTTCAATTTTTAAAGTGTTGGTGTAATATTTTTATTGTACGTTGTTAAGTCTAATTTTATAAAGTATTAAATTTTAGGCTTACTACCTTTAACCTTAAGAATATATAGGTTTTAGTTTATTATAGTCTTAAGCAATATAAACGATGTACAACTAATGCTATTTATCTTTAATCAGAGTTATAGGTTAATAAATTGATTTTTCTCGTAAAAAATGGGAAAATTTAGTTATGTTTTGACTTGTTTATATATTTTTGTATTTTTCATGTATTTGTAAGCAGAGAACAATTAGTTATAATGTAAATTGAGATGTGAGAGATAATATTACAAAAACATACTTAGATTTTATATGCATTAAGACTTTGTTTATAATATTATGGTCTTACATGGTGAATAGATCATGGAGATGAGCTTTTTAAATTCTGATATGGTATCTAAATCATCATTTGTAGTCATTATTAAATGGTTTTCCATTCTTTTTTCATAGTACATTTTCCATTATTTTGTAAGTTGTTTGAAGGAATCTTTTTGAAAAAAATTGTAGTATTGTTTTAGAAGCACATTAGGATTTAATGGGCTATATTGTTAAGTTTGTAGCACCCATAAACATATAAGTGCATTTTCGATTTATCAAATTTTGACAACATTTCCAAAACTTTTCATTTTTACATACTTGTGAGTTTTTCTTGAGGCAGTCTATATGACCAAGTACATTGAAGAAGTTACATATATTAAAAATTTTGATTTATGCATCCACTTTTTCCTCTTGGGTGTTATCAACATACCACATTCATTAGCATTGTCATTGTGGCTTTGGCAAAATTGCATTGTATTGAAGCTTCAACAAAATAACACTAGGATATGAGTATGCCATTGTCATTGAAAGATTTAATTTTTGCATTGGTACTAGAGTCCACATACCTCAAAAGGTTGTTCTTTTTGGTATTGGAGTCCATGGATCTATGTTGCCTTGGTTCCCTAATTTTTTACATGTGTTTTCCTTATAATAGCCTTGATGCCCCATTTTTATTATTAGATTTTTATTATAGCCTATAACGTCTACCCTTATTTTTGGTGTAATCCACTTGCATGTGCGATGTTCCAAGGAGGGATTTATTTAGCAGTAAATCTTCATTAATTCATGAATATTCCATTTTTCAAAGTCAACATTTGGCAATTTTGTGGGGTAGCCAATAGTGTGGGATCACCTAAATTTTAGGGTAGAATTAAAATTTAATGGTCAATCCACCTACTTTTTTTTTAAAAATTCTCTTATAAATAAGTGTCACTAGTACCAAAAAATCTAATTTGAGGGCATTCTCTAGCATGAATAATATAGTAAACAATATTTCACAATCTTATTCACTACATGAGTACATTAAACTATCTCAAGTGCTTGTATCTACTATCAAGCTTATGCAACCAACAATCAACCTCATGTAGTTTTACCATGTAAGAAAATTTTATGGGCATCTAAATATGTATACGGGTGTCTACATATGTAGATGGTCATCTGTATATGTAAATGGTCATTTTTGTATGTATATGATCATCTATGTATGCATACATTCATCTGCATTTTGATGTTCATTGTATGCAACCTATTAGTGCGCTAACTTGCACTAAGTAATTTGTACTCTATTTCTAAGAATTAATGCTAGAATATTGAATCGTTACTCCTATCTACAAATGTGTACTTAAGTTAGGAAACTTTCCTTTCATAGTCATAGTAGAAAACTTGGAGATTCTAAGATCAGAAATTTGTTCAAATGAGTACCTTTATTGTGACAACTATAATACCTCTATTGTAGATTTTCATTGAAGCTACCCAGATTTTTTTTATGATCTTTGCATCAGTTGTTATCATGAGTTACAAGAAGGCATCCACCATGGAGGTGATGAAACACAATCATCCCAAAAACATTCCATGAAGAGAAGTATTGAGGAGAATATGTAAAAGTCAATTCAAAGGGAGGTCTATAGATATTTGAAAAGAATATGCAATTTTGTATTTTACAAGTTGAAAGACAAAGAATACATTCTCAATCCACATGTAACTTTGGAAATTTCTAATTTACAAAGTGGATTTGAATTTCTGAAGTCTGTAGTGGAGCTTTTGGGTAGAACTACAAATTTTGATTGAAAGTTATAAACTTGTAAATTGTAAAAGTGTATCAAACTTTAAAATTCTCACCAAACCAAAAAGTGAAAATTGCAAAAGGGGGTTAAAGTTATGCATAAGGAAAAAAGAGAAAAAAATGTAATTAAGGTTTATAAAATTTGGTGACAACCCTAAAAAAATCAAAACGAAATGGAAAGAAGGAACATTGAAGTCAAAAACAAGAAAATGTAAACAAAGCTGAGTGTTGAAATTTTAATATTTGGCCTCTCTGGAAGAAATTTGTTGTAGGGGTTTTGAAACCAAGGTGGGCCATTGAAAGGAGATTTCTCAAATGACCATCAATCCTCCATTTCTTCTGTCAAAATTGAAGCAATCAAATCCATTCATTACAAGACTACAACCATTCTTTGGCTGGCACTAGGAGAAGGACAACTCTCCACTACTTTTTAGCTTTAATTACTAATGGGAGAGCATCAACAAGTTGTTAAATAAGAAGATAAGGAGTTTGTTTTTTCCCAATGTAATATTCCCCCTAAAGCTCAAATAAAATACATTGTTATCCGAGGAAATCAAGGGTTTGTTACCAAACATTATCATTATGTGAATAAGCAATTACTTGAATCATTCCCTTTTAAGAGTAGGAGATTATAGGCATGATCAAGGGCATGCTCTGGATGTATCATCTTAGATAAATATTCTAGGTGAGATAATTATATAAAAATAGGGATTTTCCTATATTCAAAGGTTATTGTTGGTTTTCTTAAGTCTTAGGCTCTTTCAACTTACAAAAATCTCATCTTTATAGAGACCTTTTCATATTCAAAATCCTTGATGTGTGTGTTTTGTCTGTCTTACTAAGGTTGTTACCATTGTACAGCCATTGACAAGCTTTGAGAGCATGTATGTCTCCCCTATTCAAGAGAAAACTCACCATGCTTCTTCCCATGTTAGCATTCTGAGCAATGATGTATTCAAGATTTGTTTACAATTTAATGCAAAAAAATTATGTTTTTTGTTGTATCTTCTCAATGAAATGCAACGATATATTATTCAATCTCTATTGATTAGTTATTTAGTTTTAGACTTATCAATGGTAGTTGTTTTGGGCATGGATCTAAGTTGTAAATTCCATTCTACATTGTGATTTGTAGATATGTTATTGATAACCTTTTAAATACATCATTGGTTTATGGATTTGATATGAGAAAGTGCCTAAATATGTACTTGTAGTTTATACTTTAGGGTTTCAAAGACCATCTAAATATTTGTATTACATTGGCACCAATGAATGCAAATCATTCCTGATAATTTCCTTAGATTGTCTTTCAATCTTTCACATTTTTAAAATGAATGATGTCATGCCAATTGAAGGAATTCCTACTATTTTTAAACAACCACACTACTCTTTTATATGTACCTACCTCATCTTACCTACCCTACCCTACAAATAATACACCATGTTTACTATTTTGTGTGTTATTTTCCAACATATGCATGAATCTTGCAAATCCAAAATGTATCTATATTTTGTTCGTTAAATATAAGCATTGTAATCTTTCATTTGGCCCTTAATTGTCAAAAAAAAATTATAAATGAAGGTTATAATCACTTTCCCATCTGTATTTAGTAGCTTGTGTCTAGTCTAGATTATTTTTTCATTCTATGTGACAACTCTTCTCTTGTGGAGTGAGCAAGTTTGGTTATGCCCCAGTCAGATTTGTTTTATTTTGTGCCAATAATCCCTATGGAGATTGAACTTTAGTGTCCCTCCTTGTTGGCAATCTACCCTTTAGTTCCTCTCACCCTGGTTCAAGAATAGCTAGAATTAGTAGGGATCTAAACATAACCTTTATTGGTGTCTTTTAGTTATTGTTAGCAATCAATCTATCCTTATGCTAAACCCTTCCTTGATTATAATGACATAATTATGGGTTTACCATCCACATTTTCCATACTACCTAAGTGTGTAAAGATGAGTAAAAAATGTTTATAATTGGGAACCAATACACAATAGGCATTATTGTCAAGGATAGAGATTCTTGGTACTTGTTTTACTTGGGAGTCTTGTAGAGGGCTATATTCATTAATATTCCAAAGTTCTCTTTCAAGAAAGATTTGATAAACTAACATATGATGAGTAGTTTCAAACATTACTTATTTATATTATCTCATGTGTTTGAAATTTGAGGTTATTTGAGCATGGCTTACTATTTTGGGTTATCAGCTTAACCATCATGTACCTAGCACCATTGCTGGGGAAATAATTTGGCACTTGTGTTGTCAGGGAATCTTGAAAAGAGATATATGAATTTAGGTTTTAAAGTTATTTGTTTTGAATTTTTTTATGAATTTACCTCTCCTATGTTTATTACAAGGAATTATTAATTTGTTTATGTTTTAGACTGATTTGCCTTCTTGAACATGAGTCTAAATTTTTTAGTGTCTTCATTTTTATATCTCATCACTGACCTCATGAAAGTATAGTTTCAATATGTATCATAATATATTTTTAAAATTGTTATATTCTATAATTTTTATTCTAGTGGTGACTCCAACATTATATCTAGTTTCTAGGAAGACCAGTGACCATTTTGAATATCTTCATATTTTGAGTGTTCTCTTTCTTGCAAATATAGAAGGACTAAGAATATCCTTCAAAGTTGACTCATCAAAGTAAATTATCTCACCCTTAAGTGTTAATCACAAGAAAAGTAGACAAATTTGGATACCAACTAAAGGATAAAGTTCTACTACAAAGGAGTGTTTAGACTGTCAAGATTTTTATACACCTAAATTTTGATTTGTTGAAATTCTTTTAATTGAAGATTATCATAGTTCACCTGATCACTCAAAGACTTATAGTCTAGTTTATTACTCAATACATTATCAACTAGTTGAATCTCCTCATAGGTTTGATCTCCCAAGTCCACCTTACTCACCCCCTCATATTACTTTATCATCAAATCTTGAACCCACCATTAACCTAGTCATGAGGCATAGAGATTAGGATGAGAATGATTGCCCTACATTCAAGATTCCTATATTTAGACCTTTTAATTTTGATGAAATGGAGGGGTACCTTAATATATTTCTAAATAAAAAAGGAACAATGTAGTGACTGGTGATAGGCATTTGATGGATTTTAACATTATCATTAAATATTATGAGGTTGAAGATGAGTATGTTTGCATTGAGTTGTTTATGCATATGCTAGAATAAGTTGCACATGAGCGGCTGAATTCCATTTGCTATGGATGCATAGATTCATGGGAAGAAATGAAGAATGTTTTCAAAATACAATATGGTGATAGGATTGATCCTAGGTTCCTTCATGAAAAATTTGAAAACATTAAGAGGAACCCTAATGAATGTGTGAAGGACTTTAACAAAAGGTTTAACAAGACTATGATGAGGGTGTCGAATAACATTTGGCCTAGTGATATAACTTACCTGATTAAATATTATGATGTATTTAACAAGAAGGTTAGGTAATAATTAAGGGATAAGGCTCCCATAAATTTGAGATTGGAATTTAACATGGCCATAAAAATAAAAAACAACATTAAGGCTATGGGAAAACCTTCGAACAAGAGGGATAATGTGAAGCGAGTCAATCCTGAAAAAACTCAGTCCACTAAGACAACCAACCCTAAGGAGACTGTGAAGACCTTGACAACTACTATCAAGGAAATGTCATACAAGTTAGGTATAGCTAAGAAAGGGATACCTAATCGATCTACAAGTCATGAAAGAACACAAAATTAGAATCAAGTGTAGGGGAGGATTCCTTTCCATAATTGAGATAATGACAAAAGGAACAGGCTTGCTCATGATGAAATAAATGATAGAAATTAAAGTAGAGGAATTGGGAATGAAGTCCATGATCTACTAAATGCCAAGGTGAATATTTTATGATATTTACATTGATTGGTGTGATAAATGCTTCCTTTCACATCCTCTTTATGAAGTTCCTAAACAAATTGATGAGGATGTAGAGGAATATGAGTCTATGTCTAAAGATGATGATATTTTGATGTTTGATTGTCAAATCTCGCTATGTAAAATGTCTACCTCTATAGAATTGTTGAGTTCTATTACTGTTAATCAATTTTGGATTGCAAGCAAAATAGTATGTGTCCCAACTTATGAATTTATTTTTGATGTTAACATGACACAAGCATATAAATTACACAATCATGTTTTTCAATTTTTATGATGAATGATTATTAATAATTATGATGGGGAATTCCTTCAAATGAATATATGTAGATACTAATTACTGCAAGAATTTCCAAAGATAAATAATATAGTATGAGAAGTAGGCAACAAGATGTTGCTTCTCAAGACACTATGCTTGCAAATCCAAGGGTAAGGGATACAAACAAGGAAGTTGAGAAAACCAAAGACATCACTAGTTTCTCCAAGCTAGAAACTATTTCCCAAGTTGATAAATAGAGACGTGCTCTAATAAATAATAGAGAACCCATTTTATCTAGTATCCCTAAGGGTGCGAGTGATACAAGATGAAATTCACCCTTTAAAACTACTATTACAAATGCTAATTAGTCCCATCTTGTTCTAGCTATGACATTAAGTGATTGTATTATAATTGAAGGTGTTTTCACCCTTCCTCTAAATACTCCCCTTCCTCAATATAGTGTGTGTGATATGGATCACGTATTGAGTCAATTAAAAATCACTGTGCCACTTGTTGAATTATACAAATACCTAAACATAAGAAGAGGGATTTTGAATATTTGGAGTTTAGAAAGAATATGCCTAAAATGAGATAACTTCATCCCAAACACCTTTAAATGATGATGTAGACTCAGGTGATGTTATAGAACCATCACTAGAGGTTTATTTTGGGACTGCACAAATATAAAGTTAGTTGGATGTCAATCCATTTTATACAACCCTATTTATTAATAGCTTAATTATTCATAATTTTATGTTTGATTTTGGATCCTCTTGCAATGTGATACCCTTAGGTGTCCTTAGTGATCTTGGATTGAAAATTAAATCTAATTTTATAAAGTGTTATACCATGGACTCATGAGAGGTACCAGTTGTTGGACATGGTAAAGGGTTGGTAATGCAAGTGGCAATTCATCTTGGCAAGTTCTCAAATATGTATGTGGTAGTTGAGGATTATCCTCCTAAGTGGGGGATGTTTCTATCAAAAAAATGAGCTGCCATCATGGGTGGTACTATGCAAATGGATCTTTCTTATGCCACCATTCCTTTGGAGGGTAAGATGGTCAAAAATCATACAGAACCTAAAATTCTACATATACTTGAAGATCTAAACCATGTTCTAAATGAAATGTTTTACATAGATGTGGAGTTGGGTAAATTTATTCGAAATGTGGATGATATTGAATAATCTATTGTTCTTGATGCTAGGTTTGACAAAGAAAGTGATGTTTGGAGAATGTCTTTTGATAGGGCTTACTCCAATCTTGGAAATAAAACTTGTGTAGTATTTTATACCCATAATGGGAAATCTTTCAAGTCTTCTTTCAAGTTGTCCTTCAAGTGCATGAATAATAATACTGAGTATGAGGCACTCTTGCTTGGTTTGAGAATTTCCCCTAAACACAGAATTATAATTCTGATTATAAAGGGTGATTATAAGTTAGTGATTAAGTAGGTTCAAAATTATTATGCCACCAAAAATAAAAGGTTAAAATAATATATGAATGATGTATGGGATTTACTATAATTATCTGATACATTAAATATATGTTATCATGATAGAAATTTCAATGAATAAGCTAACAAACATATGGGGTTAAGTAATCAGTTTGAAATTGAAAATGTGAACCCTCATTATTAGTATCAAGTGGAGGTGGTTGTTAGACCATCAGTCCTAGACAAAGTCCATCATTGGCAAGTTTTTGATGATGATGATGATCAGATTAGAAGGTATTTAAATTGTGATTTTGTATTACAAGATCAGCTTATATATTTAGAATATATGGTTTAGACCTATGATGGAAAAGAAAACTTGTTTTGAAAGACATCATTCAACTAAAAACAAACACTCTCCCTAATTGATTAGTGAGTTTAGAGGCATCTTTTGATGGAGCATACCGAGTTAAAACTTGAAACTTATTTATCCCAAAAGATGTAACTGAGTGCAATTTGGGCTCTAACAAACATCCATGAAAATTTAGGCTAGGTAATCACTTAAACTCAATAGAAAAACAAGCTTACAAATAACCGTTAAATAAGTATTATGATTTATTGGCTTTGTCTTATTCTTAATTGAAATCATATAGAGAATATTTGTTTCATCATGTTATTCTATTTTAGCCTAACATCAAACATTATAGGTAGAAGCAAGGACCTATTAACCCCATCTTGGCCACCAAGATGTGAGATGAGTTAAACAAGCTAAGGGATGGTGGAATTATTCATCTCATCATGTATTTGTTATGGGTGGAAAACTTAGTCCATGGGAGAAAGAAGAATGGTGATAACTACTTGTTTGTAGATTTTGAAAAATTAAATAAAGCTTCCTTAAAATATAATTATTCCATGTTTAATATGGATAACCTATTATAAAGAATTAATGGATTACATATGTTGTCCATGTTAGATAGGGTCTCAAGCTATAATCAGGTTATGGTAAAAAAGGGATTGAAGAGACCTAAGTTTGCAATTACAATGCCTTGGGGCACTTATTTTTATATGAAGATGCCTTTTGGGTTATTGAATACTTGTAAAATATTTTAGTGAGCTATGAATGTTGCATTTTTAGGGGTAATTAACAAGTTTATAGATATGTATGAAGATGACATTACTATGTACTCCAAGTCTAGAAAAGAACATTTGGAGCATCTAGAAAAGGTGTTAATTAGATGCAAGTAATTTGGCATTTCACTTAATCCTAAAAAAAGTCACTTCAAAGTATAAAAGGCTACTCTCCTAGGATATATATTGTCTAATGATGGTGTCATGGTTGACCTAAAGAGATTGGAAGCCATTGAAAAAGTCCCTATCCCATATTCTAAGAATGGAATTTAGTCCTTCTTTGGATAAATCAACTTCGTCATAAGGTTTGTGTCTAACTTTGAAGAGATCACTTTGCCTATTACTTATATGTAAAAGAGATACCAAACGATCAAGTTGGAGAAGAAGGACATCAAAGCACTAAATGAAATAAAAGGAGCCTTAAAGTTTTCCACTATCTTGACTAATCTAGATTACACAAAAGCATTCTCAATATTCTCTTTTACATCACATAGTACTATAGTTATTATTTTTTTGTAAAACAATGATGATGGTCATGAATAAACTATACCTTTATTTAGTAAAGATATGAAAGGATATGAACTGAGCTATATTATCATTGAAAAATAAGCTTTCACTCTTTTGAAAGTTGTTAAGATGTTCAGACCTTACATTTTGAGTTTGAAGATTATTGAATACATCTGACATACAATGGCAAACGACCACTTGACTCAAATTGAAGCATCAAGAAATAGATGCAGGTGGGTAAATAAGTTTCAAGAGTAAAACATGTATGTAAAAATTACCAAGCTGGTGAGAAGGATGGGTCTATACAATCTCATGGTTGAGACCAATTTACAAGTCCTTGAGGTAAACATTATTGTTATTAATATTTATCATTATTTGAGTAAAATTCACATATATCTACGGTATAAAGAAATTATTTACTAACTTAAAAATATTAATTGTCCCCCTGACTTGGATAAGAATCAAAGGATAACTCTTAATTTTTTTTCCCAAAAATATCTCTTGACTGAATGTGGATTAGCATAGAATAATCCATATGGGGTTCTCCTAAGATGCTTGGTAGAGGAAGAAACTATTGATTTAATTGAAGACTTTCACAGCGGATTATGTGGTGGCCACTTTGCACCTAAATTTAAAGTTCATATAATTTTGAGTCTTGGTTATTGGTAATCATAATTATTCAAGGATGTTACACAAAAAGTTAGAAATTACGAGAAGTATTAGCATTTTGCTAGAAATTAAAAGCTTCTGATTCTCTCCCCTTGCAACTTGAAATAAATGAAGGTCCATTTAGATAATGGGGAATGGATTTCATTGGTGAGATCACTGATTCATCAAGTGATAGACATAGATTTATATTGGTTTTAACTTATTCCTTCATGAAATGGGTTGAGGTGATCCCTACAAGAAGGCCACACACTACGTGATTATGGATTTTTTTATTGAATGAGATTAGTTGTAGATTTGTGTACCTATTAAGGTAATTTATGATAATTGCATGAGTTTAAAGATAAACCTTTTGTGTCATTATTAAAAGAGCATGGGATGACATTGACTTACATTTCGAATTACAACCCTTAGGGGAATAGGCAAGCAAAGTCTACTAAAAAAACATACTCAAAATCATTAGAACTTTGGAAACTAATAAAAAGATGTGTGGTGAACAATTTATGTTTTCCTTATGGGTTGATAGGATCATGCCTAAGAGAGCTATAGGTAAAATACCTTTTAAGCTTTTTTATAGAGTTTAATTTATTTTTCCTTTGAATTTATAGTTGCCCACCTACCATTTCATACAATAGATAGAGGAAGATGATAAAATAAACCACTATGAAAGTATAATAAAATAGATTGTTGAGATTTATGAAACAAAAATATAAGCTCGTGAGAGACACCTCAAGTTCAAGGACAGACTCAAAAGGGTATTTGATATAAAATTTATCCCAATAAATTTTCAAGAAAGTGATCTAGTTTTAGTTTTAGACAATAGGCATGAAGATAAAGGCAAACATTAAAACTTTTATGCCTTATGGATTGGCCCTTATTCCATTGACTATAGGATTGGGAAACACATGTTCTTATTAAGAGACTTGGATGGTGAAACATTGGAGTTTAAATTTATGGTAGACATCTAAAACACTTCCTTGATTGAGTCCATGACTGTTTATAATAATGTATAGTGTTAATTCTATTATTTTGTTTACCCTCTATGTTGGGCCTCGTTTGTATAATTTCTTTTGGTTTTTTTGTTGTTTGTTAATTCTCAGATCCTATTTATTTATTTATTTGGTATACCCTTATCTAGTTGAGTTTTCATTAGTGTTTGATAATAAATTACTAAAGTTTTGACTCTATGGCCCAAGGGATTAGCTCTTGGCCTTTTTTTTTTAGGGTTATTTAAACACCCATATGTAGTGTACATCCCCAAGTGAGATCCAATGTTAGTGCTAAAAATTTCACTAAGTAATTTGTATCCTATTTCAAAGAATTAATGCCTGAATATATAATTGTTACTCCTATCTAAAAATGTGTACCTAGGTTATGGAACTCTGATTCTATAATTAAGTTATAAAAATCTTTCTCTTTCCTTGTTAAAATCATGTGTAATCCTTGGTCTCAACTAAAATTTAATGTTTTCATGTATGGGTGCATTATAGGGTCTATGGTGGAAATCATATCACAAGAATTAAAAATGATTGAGATTCAAAAGAATCCTAAGTCTAATTATGTTGTCACTTGAACTTACACACCTTAAGGAGATGGCAAGTCTTTCCTCATTCAAGTGGCACAATGTGACTAGCCATAATCTAGAGATCCACTTAAAATTGATACATACTGGCATAATGGAACCACAATAATCAAAAAGGTTAGTATGTATAGCAATTAAGAGAGGGGAGAGATAAAGAGAAGATCAAGAGTCATTAAGACACTTGTCAAGAAAGGAGAAGGAGTTACAACATTAATAGAGTCTATAATGAGATAGGTTTGAAAAGGAAATAAAGGAAAAATGTCTCTTAAACTTGTCTAACTCATCCATATGTGGCGTAAATGATCTTGTGCTTGCATAAGAAGTTATTTTCATGATTTAACCTCATTAAACTACTTCACCATTGAGTAGAGTAATCTATAATGATTTATTTGAAGGTGAGGGATTACGAAAAATCCCTCATATATAATGGATTAGTCTTTAACCATTCTTATTCCTCTGATCATGAGTAATCATTCATGATAGTCATAAATAACATCTCATGAACCTCTCACACTTGGCATTCAAAATTATTCTAATTCTACAATCTTATACATGCACAAGGAGGAATGACACATTTCAAGAGTGTCTGGGTCATCAAGTTCATGAAACAAAGCTCAAAAAGATTCCCAATTGAAACTTTCACCATTTTCACTAAGTGTTTATTGTCTTCCCACTAGACTACCTTAGATGAGGAAGATGTTAGGCACACTTGGGAGATTGGATAATTAAATACATGAACATGAGGACTTAGAACAAGTCCTAATCTCTCTCCCAAATGAGGTTTCATCTTTTCAAAGATATCCATACCTACAAAACACAAAACATTATCAAGATAATCCTTATTTTACCTCTTTCATACAGGTGTAGTATGCCTCAATCACATGGAGAGGATACTTAGAGAGTCCTCTATCATTTTCCATTAGTTTCCTGTCCTTTCCACTGCATTTGGATACTCTATTTACTTCATCTTTCCAATTAGGTCCTTAGAGAGGGTTTATGATTTTCTTTGTAGTTTCAGGTCTTAATGTTTATTCATGAAGACTAGATGTTCAAATAATTTCGAAGTCCTTTTTAAATAATTCTAAGAACCTCCTATAACATCTCTTATCACCCCGGCTTTCCATATAAAGCCTCATGGAAGTTTTGAGCATTCAAACTAGCCATTTATGTCCTTCTCCATGCATTCTATAGGATTTAGGTGCCTTATATAAAATAAAATGGCTTTCGATGGACAAATCTACAAACTTAATCCTTAAACACTTCTATACATATCCCACAAACAATCCTCCATCATCATAAAATCTCATTAAGAGATAGAAATGAAACCCCCACTTTGAAACTAGACCTAGACCTTATTCAATGGGTCTCCCTACAACTCAAGACTCAAAATGACATATTGATATTTTCCTTGCATATACATATCTTAGTCAC
This sequence comes from Torreya grandis, assembly GCA_037957365.1. Lineage (NCBI taxonomy): Eukaryota > Viridiplantae > Streptophyta > Pinopsida > Cupressales > Taxaceae > Torreya > Torreya grandis. The sequence goes on along the minus strand of JARHVA010003220.1, from coordinate 1,618,348 downwards.
ATTTATTTACACCTCAAAAACATGACTCAACAGATGAAAATGTCTAATCAAGGCTATAAATAAAAATGTCTTCCCATTTGGGTGTTAGGCCCTAATTCTACCTATCCTACATGACTAAAAACCTTCCTAATTATTTTCCCATATGTTATTATGTGTGATTAAACTCCTCAAACCTTATTTCAAGTTTCCCTAGCTTTGGGTTTCAACTATTTATCCTCATTACAAATTTGTAAGGTTTTGTACAAAGGCAAAATTTCCCCCTATTTGAGACAAAATAGGGGGCACTTACCTTATTAGTCTCACAAAAACAAAAATTGGATAGGTTTATTAAATTCACAAGGATTATCTCCATAGAACCTTATCTCATAACTCCATGTATAAGCCTTCTAACTCTCCCAAATGCTAGAACTAGCCTTTTAAAGATAGACTATGTGGAGATTTTAGCAAGTTGGCTAAGTTATGTAAAAATGGAGGATATTTGTCTTTAAAATATGCTCATTTAAAGGACATATATTTTTTTATAATATCAAATGTAGTTCCTCCAATATTTTTCCAACACCCAGACCTCTCAAACCACCTCTATAATGCATTTTCAAGACTAGGTTCACAAAATCCTAACTATAGGCTACTTGATAGACCCATGGTCACCCCTACCTCTAGCTATGATATTTTAAATGAGACTTAAAAACATCTTTGGGAACCTTATTTAATCCTCTATGGTGGCTTAAACTTATTTACAACCATTTCATGCTTTACTAGGTCCTTTTCATGCACATTATCTCATAAATAGTTCACCCATTATTTTGACTGAAACACCATACTTTATTTGACCCTTGTAGGTTGATTGTCAAATAGAAAGATTAAAATAGTGTTTAAAAACATTTCAAGATTCCCCTAATATCACTTTTCACTTTTTCTAATCAAAACTCCACCAACACAATCTCTTTTAGTATCACAGGGCTATAGAAGGTGTTAGGGCCTTAACGAGATATATAAGCTTGGAATGCATTAATAAGGGTATATATAAACATTTAATATCCACTATCATTGGTTTTAAATACCCTATCTCATCTTTAGGCTTACCAACTGATCTTTTTATGATCATTGTTGTCTCAATCCTTCTCAACAAGTTGTAGGTGTTTATTGACCTTAGCCACTTGGTCATGATGTTAAAAAGTTATTTGAAACCTCCCTGAGGTTAAAAAATATAGGTATCATCTTGAAAAATTATATATGATTTATTTTAAACCAACTATGTTTTTCCATGGCTGAGACACTTTCTTAGTGACCCTTGTTATAGGTTACTCTATCTCAGTGTACGGACTGCTAGGTCAGTTAGAGAGTGCAAATCACTTTCAATGTTCCCTGTACTTGTTTTATATGATGACTATGTGATATTTAGTTTACCTAGATCATCTCATATTTATATTATATATTAACTCCATTTTATTTATTTAAATAACCAGCTAATCCATACAATTGTAGAGATCACTGATGAATTTCAGTGTGTTTGAGAGCACTTTTAGACCTCTAAAATACCCTTCTCCACCTTACATCATCCCTTCAAACTTTAAAAACTCATTATCAATACCAAGGACTATAATTATAATGTAAAATAAGTGACAAAATGTCAATATGACACTACTATAAAAGAATTCTAAAAGAGCTGGGGGTTTTGTTTTAACAAAAAAGAGATCAGGGTCATGAGCTTCAATATTATCATTTTTTAAGATATCCTTCATTCCTTCACATGGCAATTCACCCTTATAAAAAATTTTACCATGTTATTACATAATATAAAATCAAAGTAATATTTCCTTAAGTGTCTCAAGGTATCTAAATGACTTCCATATTCTCTGTTCAGGCCACATGAAGGTATGCATCTGACCGTGTGCAAACAAGGAGGATGGAATTAAGCAAGAAAAGTTTGTTATAAGCCTCATAATAATAAAAATATATTTTTAAATCCTAAAATCTATGACTTATACTAATATAAATATTAAATCAACTTCAAACACCCTCCTCCATGCGGAAATCACCTGCCTGTAGGTGAAAAGAGCAAACAAAGAAGGAAAATATGGACCACGTGTAAAATTAGGCCTCATGGATACACCTATCTCTTTTATTAGTCCTTAAAAGGATCAATTTCCATCATGGTAATCTTCAAAACATCTTATAAATTCATACCCAACATGATGTTTCCCTTATACTGATGTCTACAATGTATTTTCCTAGCTGCCTAGTTGAGACAAGTCTAGAAGAGATTCATTAAATTATTGAGGCTTAAAACCAAAAAACCAATGCACAAAATATTTATAGGTGTCAAAAAACATTGAGAAACACATAAAAAAATCAAATCCATTAAACCAAATCAAAATATTTTGAAACATGCTCGAAAAGGGACCCCACATGGATGTGAGTGCATAAAAGCTTCCTAGGTTCTTAGCAATGGTTCGTAAAAGAGGAACCATGAAAATAAAACTTCATACCATGATTTTAAATTATACTGAGACCTCTTTCAACCCCCAATATCACTCATCCCAACTCGATCTATATGTGTTGTACCAAGCATGTAAATTTGACCCTTCTTGGCTTTTGAAGGCAAGAAAGAAGAAATGGAAGCAAAAACTGATTTATCTAATGAAATATCCACATAGAAGGTGTGTAAATGTCTTAGGGAGATGAAGATGAACATTCCCACATTTTTAGCTAAAGGTGGACTTCCCAAGTCTATACAAGTGCCATTAAGGGCCTATTTTTAAGGAAAAACTACCTCTTTCTACATGAAACTACTTCATAAACTGAATTTGAATGCCTCCTAAGATGCTCTGACCTCTTCCATGTTGAAAAATCCCTCGGTGATAAATTTCTTCCATAATTAATCCATACAAATCATTTATTGAGCTAGAAATGTGACCAAAAGGTGCTTTTTGCATATGAAACATGGTAAAGGATCAATTTATGACCTATGAAAACCTTATTACATTAAAATTATCATATTATTATATTTATAAAATAATTGTATCCTTTGACCATATTTGACTAGAGTTAACTTTGATTGACTTTGGTTGACAGACTAGTACAAGGGAGCTAGGCTTAAACCAAGGCTAGAGCAGGGATAGGTAAGATATATAGATACACATGAGACCCTAATAGATATATGGGAACTTTTTAAAAGTTTTAATATGTAGGGGTTGATCCAATTTGACTAGAATTCAATTTTGGTCAACACTTCTGGTAATTCTTAGGGGTAACATGCTTGCCTATGTTAAGTACATGTAGCCTTATCACATCCATTGGGTAAAAGGAGTCAAATTCATTCTAAAATAATAGGTTTAGACCTTGACATGGCTAATAAGATATATTATTGACCTCAAAAAACATAAAGGAAAGACAACACACAATAAGACTAAGCAAACACATAAAGCAAAGGTACACTTGTACTACTAAGCACTTAGTGAAAAACAAGATATAACAACAATAAAACTAATTATGTAAATCTAACCAAATATACGTCCCTTTTTTGATCAACAAGAAATTTCCTTGAATATCCTTCCTCATTAGATGAATGAGGATGCCAAAACTGCTTGTTTTTTGATGTAGTACTAGATGAATCATGTTTCTTTCTTTCTCCTTGGCTTGACATGTCTTGTGATGGAGTGATATCAAATAAGTCTCCAAGGTAAATGAACACTTCTTATCCTTGTAAACATGGCTCATACTTCTATCCCTTTGTCTCATTATGGAAAATTTTCATCTCTATGCATGGGATAGCTTGTTGATAGTCTATATGTTCTTGAAGGGCCTCATTATCTTTCTCATTTGTTATAGCCTCTTCAAATCCTCTAAGAAGTGTTGTATCATGGAATTATAATGATGTTTCTTGTCCAAACTCATTCTTGGTATTCATAGGATCAGCTTCACATGTGATTTTATAACCAATCTTCAAACCATCTTCAAGAACCCCATAATCATCATAGATTTCTCTATCATGATTTAGACTCTCTTGATGGTGATAGTTATTAACACATACCTGCTCTTCAACATCTTGGGCTTGTTTTCTTAATATTTTCATCTTCTAACAATTGTCATATTATTTTAACATTTTCATATATTTGTGCCACATGTCTTCTTCTTGAAACACCTCATCTTACTTACCATGTCTTGTAGTCAACTCCAAAGGGATTATAGGCTCCTTGGGGCTTTCAACTTCATTGAAAATATCCTCAAATCTCTGCCACAAGTCATCATCCTATTTTTTATCAACATTATGAATGTGAAAAATAAGAGAAACTTTTTCCACTTTGGAATCTAAAAGAACCTTTTTCAAAGCATCTTGTTCATCAAAAGTAAGGTCCTCCTCCCCATCATCAAAATCTAATGTTTCTTCATAAAGAATTAGCTATTTCTCATCATCAACCCAATCTGAAATCTCCATCTCATTCTCCCTTTTAGTGATTCCCATACTAGGCATCTCAAAACTAGGAACTACACCCCAAGAAGCAATGTATTCCTCACCATTAGGAGGGCATAATGGATCAGCTAGATGAGGTGGAAATATGGCTTCATTGGCTTCAAGATTCCCTTTAATAGATGATAAATTATACACTTTGAGTTCCAACTCCTCAATTATTTTTATCAAGGCTTTCTTGGAATAGCTTCTCCTGGGGGGAAATTAGATCTTCATTAGGAAAAGAAGTAGGAGGAAGTTGAAATAAAGGGAAAAAGGCTTCTTAAGGAAGGGTGAGAGGGAGTTGAGTAAGTTTAGTCTTCTCTTCACTTTTAACTTCTCCATTTAGACATCCTTTTTCTTTTTTTCCACAAGCTGCCGCTACTTCTTTCCATCTTGGGAAACTAGATTTAGAAGATTTTTCATGAGGTAGAGATACAAATGCAATAGTAAATAATAGGCTTAGAAAATTTGGGGTTTCCTTGGGCTTAGAATCTTGTCTCTCACTTTGGAAAGTAGGCTTAGGAAACTCATTTTCTACTACCATGATGACTTGTGTCAAATGATGATTTGCCAACTCAATATATATATCATGATGGGTCTCCAACATCAACTTTCATCTCTCAAAATATTCTCCAATCAAATTATGAGATGGATCAACTTGATCAATAGTGGTGTCCTCCTTCCTTTAGCTACTCTCTTGGATGGACCTCCAAGAATGTAAACTATGGGGAATGCATGAAATATTTGAGGAATTTTTAAGAATGGTGGTATTAGTATTTTAAAAATGCAAATTTGACACACTTGAAGGCTGATGTGGAGTGTATTGGATCTACCAAGATTACATTTTTTCATGGGCTTTCAACCTATCTTATAGGTGGAATATTAAACCACAAACATCAATCATTTCACCCATAATGCCTTGCCAATTATCTCTCTCAATGGGCATCCAATCTCTCTTGACTAGCTCTAAATCATCCCTCACACTTTTGACATAATTACTAGGGATGACTTGACCACAACTATTTCTAGTATCAAGGTGTAACATATAGTCTTTGCAGCCAATGAGAGTCTTATTTAAACTTGTAATGGATTGACTTGGAGAGGAATTAGGTGGAATAGGTGAAGCAAAAGCTTGATAGGGATGATTATAGGCAACATAGGATTGATAAGGATCATGACAAGATTGGCCAATAACTTGTTCATATGGAGAGGGAATAAACAAAGATGGATATGTCTCACCAACTTGTGTTAAGACAAACTCAACATCAAAATAATCCATCACTAACACAAGAGAAGTGTATATAACAATAAAATAACCTCAAAAAGAGTACCTAGAGTCCTTAACTAGTAGATTTATGATTTGATTTTCCATTGGTACTTAGTGAAATTACCTCGAAAGGCTGATATTTTGAGGAGAATATCAAAAATCCTCAAATTCTTAGAACAATAATCCCATCAGGTGTGCCAAAAAATATTTTCACTTGAACATGCACCCCTTAAGGAGACAACAAATCTCTCCTCATTCAAGTGGCACAATTAAACCACCTTAGGGTGGTGGGTGACCCAAATTTCAAGTGTATCTCTAGATAGGGCTAGTTCCCTTGATGTACCATTATGGATAAAACCTACAAATAACTTTGGAGGTGAAAAGGGAGAAGGATAACTAAAAACAAATCTAATATATGAGAGGTGTTACACCAAATATATGGTAAACTCATACCACTTACATTTCACTTGAAACCAAAGATAATCCCACACATACACTTTATTAAATTTAACACTCCTCTTATACATCAATTTTTCAAGCATGGGGTCTTGAAGAGGGCTTAGGCTAGGAGGACTTATAAAATAGGTTTTAAGTAAATTTTAATGACTGATATACTCACTATAACTATAATCCACATATGACACTTCTTACTAACCTTAAAAAAGAGATCTTTTAATCCACACAAGGCACTAGGAAGAGTAACATGTGAAGGTAAGAAAAATACACTTGCAAAAGACTAACAACCAAAACATGAACTTAGTGAAATATTTAATGAGATAAAACAACATTATGCATTAATTCAAGGCAAAAATTTGGTAGGGATTCACCATACCTAGGTGGAGAGATTCATACAATAGCCAAAAAGGCCAGTGTTTATAGAAATTATGAGAGGGGAAAGAGAAAGGGAAGCTTAAGAGTCACTAAGACACTTGTCAAGAAATGAGAAGGAGTTACAACATCAATGAAATCTATCATGAGACAAGTCCTAAAATAAAATTAGGGACAAACGTCTCTTAAACTTGTTTAACTCCTCCGTATGTGGCATAGATGCTCTTATGCTTACATAAGAAGTTGTTTTCATGATTTTCCCTCATTAAACTATTTCACCATTATGTAGGTTCAGGTTTGATTATTTATCTTAATGGGAGTGGTTACCAAAAATCCCTCACATGCATTGTAATAGTCTTTAGTCATTCTTATTCCTCTAACCATGAGTAATCATTCATGACAGTAAAAAATAACTCCTCATGCACCTCTCACACTTGGCATTAAAAATCCTTCCAATTATACAATATGATACATACATAAGGAGGAATGACACATTTCAATATTTTCTAGGTCATCATGTTCATGAAACAAAGCTCAAAAAGTTTCCCAATTGGAGTTTTCACCATTTTCACTAAGTGTTGACTATTTACCCACTTGACTGGCTGAGATGAGGAAGATGGTATGCACACTTGGGAGATTATATAACTCAATATATAAAAATCATTACTTATAACAAGTAATAATATCTCTCCCAAAGGTGGTTTCATCTTTTGAAACATCTTCATACCTAAAAAATACATAAATTTGTCAAAATAAGCCCTATTGTACCTCTTTTATACAACTATAGTGCACATCAATTACATGGAGATGAGAACTGGATAGTAATATATCATCTCCAATAATTTTCATGTCCTTTACACTACATTTTTATTACTCCATTTTCTTCATCTTCCCAATTGGGTCCTTAGAGAGGGTTTATGAAGGTTTTTGGCAACTTTAGGTCTTAACATTTGTTCATGAAGACCAGACATATAAATCCTTGATAAATATTTCTAAGATAATCTTAGAAACCTACTCTAACATCTCTAATCACATCAACTTTCCATTAAAAGTCTCATACAATTTATGCACATTCAAACTAGCTAATCATGTCCTTATCCATGCATTATGCAAGGTTTAGTTCCCTTCTAGCCAAGAAAATGGCTTTTGATGGACAAATGTACAAAATTAAGGATTCTTAAATTATATACATATCCCACATACATTTTTCCATCATTATAATATCTCATTAAGAGATAGAAATACAACCCCCCCCCCAACCTTTGAAACTAGGCTTAGACCTTGTCCAATGGGTCTCCTTGTAAATCAAGACACAGAATGACTTTTTGATGTTTTCCATATATATATATATATATATATATATATATATATATATATATATATATATCATACACATTTATTTACACCTCAAAAACATGACCCAACTAATTAAATTGTCTAATAAAATATATAAATAAAGGTGTCTTCCCACTTGGGCTTTAGGCCCTAGTTTTGAATACCCTACATGACTGCAAACCTTGGAGCATGGAGCAACCTATTTGGATTCAAAAATTCATACTTATTGTACCATGTGGTATTATGGGTGATTCAACTCCTCAAACCTTATTTTAATGTTCCCTAGCTTATGGTCTCAACTATTTGTCTTCATTATAAAGTTCAAAGATTTTATACAAAGAGAAAAGTGCCACCTATCTGAGAAAAAATAGGGGGCACTTCCACTATTAGTATCATAAAAATAAACATTAGAGAGTTTTATTAAATTCACAAGGATTATCTCCATAAAATTTTATATCTTAACTCTAGGTATAAGCCTTCTAACTCTCTCAAATCCCAAAAATGGCTTTTTGAAGACAGATTGTATGGAGCTTTTAGAAAGTTGACTAAGGTTTGTGAAAATGGAGGATCTTTGTCTTGACATTTTATTTTTTAAAGTACATATATATGTTTTTAATATCAAATATAGTGCCTCTAATATTTCTATAACACCTCAACCTCTCAAACTATCTATATACTCCATTTCCAATACCGAGTTCATAAAATACTGATTGTAGGCTGCTTGACAAACCCTTGATCACCCCTGCCTATAGGTTATGATGTTTGAAATGAGACTTTGAAACATTTTTGTAAACTTATTTTATTATTTATGGTGGTTTACATTATTTTAAAATTGTTTCATGCTTTACTAGGTCCTTTTCATGTACATTAGCTCATAAATAGGTCACCCATTGTTTTGACTGAGACACCATACTTTAGCTAATCCTTATAGGTTACTTTTCATAGAGAAAGATTAAAATAGTTTTTAAAAACCTATAAAGAGTCCCCTAATCTCAATTTACACTTTTTATAAGACAAACTCCACCAACACAATCTCTTTTAGTACCAAGAAAACCTTAGTCTTAACTCAGTGCCTGTATTTCCATATATAGGGTTGTAAATGGTGTTAGGGCCTTAATGAGATATATAATCTTGAAATGCATTAGTAAAGTTTTATATAATAATTTTATATCCACTATAATTTGTTTTAAATCCCCTATCTCATCCTTATTCTTACCCAACTGAGGTCTGTATGCTCATTGTTGTCTCAGTCGTTCTCAACTAGCTATAGGTGTTTATTAACCTCATCCACTTGGTCATGATGTCAAAAATTTATTTGAAACCTCCTTGAGGTTAAAAAATATGTGAATCATATTTAAAAATCATGTATTATTTATTTGAAACCAAATATGCTTTTCAAATGGTTGAGACACTTTGTTAGTGACCCATGTTGTAGGTTACCCTATCTCAGTGGATAAACTGCTAGGTCAGTTAGAGAGTGAAAATCACTTTCAATGTTCCCTCTAATTATTTCCTATGATGAATATGTGATCTTTAGTTTACATATATAATCTCATTTTTATATTATATATTGAGACCATATTATTTCTTTAAATATGAAATTAGTTCATGTAACTATAGAGATCACTGATGAATTTTAGTGTGATTGAGAGCACTTTTAGCCCTGTAGAATACCTTTCTCCACTTGAAATTATCCCTTAAAAATTTATAAACTCATTATCCATTCCAAGTAATATAATTATAATGATCAATAAGTGACCAAAGGTCAATATTGAACTGCTACAAAATCATTTTAAAAGATCTAAGGGCTCTGTTTTGACAAAAAAGAGATCAGAGTCCTGAACTTCAATCTTATCATTTTTGAAGATATCCTTCATCCTTAAATTATAAATTAACCCTTATCAATAATTTTACCATGTTCTTCCATAATATAAAGGCAAAGTAATATTTCCTTAAGTGTCTAAAGGTCACTAAATGACTTCCATATTCTCTACTCAAGCCACCTGAAGGTATGCATTTAATCATATGCAGATAGGGAAGATGGAATTAAGCAAGAAAAGTTTATTAAAATCCTCATAATACCCCAAATTGATCCTAAAATGGATGATATATACCAATATCACCTTGAAATCAACTTAAACACCTTCTTCCATGTTGAAATCACCTACCTGTAGGTGAAAAGAGTAAACAAAGAAGGAAAATATGGATAGTGAGTAAAATTGGGCCTCATGGGCAGACCTATCTCCATTAGCAATCCTTCAAGAAGTAATTTACATCATGGTAATATTGAAACCATTTTATAAAACTCATACTCAACATGATATTTCCCTCATACTGATGTCTACAATGTATTTTCTTGGTTGTCTAGCTGACACAAGTCTAAAAGAGATTCCTTAAGCTCTTAAGGCTTCCAAAACAAAAAAAAAATGCACAAATTGTGGAGACATGTTATACAAACTTGAGAAACACCTAAAAAAAATTAAATCCATTAGATCAAAGTAAAATATTTTGAAACAGGCTCAAAAAGGGACCCCTCATGGATGTGAGTGCATAAAAATTTGACTAGCTTCTTTGAAATGGTTCATAAATGAGGAACCATGAAACTAAAAAATATTACCATGAATTTTAATTAGACTCAGGCATATTTCAGCACCCAAGAGCACTCCTCCCAAATCCACTTGTATGGCTTGTACCAAGCAGGCAAAGTTGAACCTTCTTGGCTTGTGAAGGTAAGAAAGAAGAAAAGGAAGAAAAAAATGATTTATCGGATGAAATATATACACACCAGGTGTGGTAAAGTTCTTAATGATATTAAGAGACACATTCCCATGTTTTTAGCTAAAGGTGGACTTGCCAAGTTTGTACAAGTGCCATTAAGGACCTAATTTTAAGGAAAAACTACCTCTTTCTACATGAAACTACTTCTTGAACTGACTCTAACTACCTATTTACATTATATAACCTCCTCCACATTTAAAACTCCATTGATTATAAATTTCTTGCATAATCAATCCATACAAGTTATTTATTGAACTAGAAATGTGACTAGAAGTTGCTTTTGCATATCAAACATGGTAAAAGATCAATTTATGACCTATGAACACCTTAGAACATTTAAACTATCATATTAAGATATTTAATAAATAATTTGAGACTTTGACCATGTTTGACCAAAGTTGACATTGGGTCCTTTGATTGACTAGACTAGTACAAGGGAGTTAGGCTTAAACCAAGGCTAGAATAGGGATATGTAAGGTATATAGACACACATGAGACCCTAATATAAATATGGGAACTTGTGAAAATTTTTAATATGTATGGGTTGACCCAATTTTTCTAAAATTCAAATTTGGTCAACACCAATGTCTTCCATCTTTGAGAAAAAAGGTTATGAATTCAGTGGGCTTTTGAGGTCAAAAAAAAAATTTTACTAGTGTGCACAATGCAATTGTTAAATTTGTAACTTGTATATTGCATCTTAATATTTGAAACCCACCATGAATTCATAGGTTAATGTAGTAAAATGAAATTTTGGCATAACTTTTAAAGAGAAAATCCATTTATCATATTAACCAACTTGTAAATTATCATTCAACCTCCAAAACCTACATCACATGAGTTGGTAAGGTTGTGAGTGGGTCAAAGACATGCACAAAAAACCTTTTAAATTTTCAAGTTTTAAATTTCCATTTAATTTCCCCAAACCTATAACAAGAATTTTGACCATGTGGAAAAAGGGGAGATGCTAACAAAGTGAATCAATAAAGATATTAAGTGGGAATGTACGCAAGCATGGAAAATTTAATGGTAGGTTTAAAAATTCTAGCTAATGGTGAGAGGTCCATGTAGTAATAAAGGTTTGAAAAAACTAAGTACATGTCATAAGTATATTAATCATTGTGGTAGAACAATCATATAAAAATGCAAAAATTTTAAGCAAACTAGGTATTGACTTCGAAATGTGTGGGTCCATAAAGAATGCTCAATGGAGTTTGTGATAGGAAATGTAATTTGAAAAAAATAGAAACATGAAATTTTCATTCCAATTTTTGAAGATGATGGAGATTATTATGGGAAAAATAATTTGTAAAAGCAATTTATAAAAAATACAATTAGTAAATTGCATGCCCAGCCCTGAAACCTGTAGGAAAGAACAACATAGAAGTACTTGGTGGAAATGAAAATTCAAATAGAAAGTTTAAAATTTACAACTTACAAGTCAATTTTTGAAACTTGTATCATATTATTTGGTGGAAATATTATCATTTAAAACAAATTTTGAAAATTGTAAAGTGGATCTTGAATGTCATCTCACATAACACACGTAGTGTGAAAGTGTATGACTAATGTGAAATCCTACCAAAAGGTTTAATGGGCATCATGTCTTCCAAGGATAAATGAAGTCTCGATTCAATACACAATTCTTCCATAATTTCCACATGGTGTTATTTCAATAGGATGCATTGCCATGTCTAGGAGCATATATCAGTAATAAGGGAGAAATTTACATTTGAGGATGGGATATAATGGCAATGCAAATCAAAGGCCAGTTAGAGTTCAAGGGCATATGTTTTATCCCCAAGAGGGCACCCTTTAATCATTTTGATATAAGGAAGAATATCAACAACATTAATTTGTACGTGAGAAGGGTCTTTATCATGGATAACTATAAAGAGATTATACTAGAATATTTGGGATTTTTCAAAGAAGCTGTAGACTCTAAGGATTTACTTCTAAACATATCTTGATATAATTTACATCAGAACAAGATTTTTAAGGTCATAAGGAATAAATTGGGTAGGAAATGCATGGAGTTATTCACTAAAATTTTAGAAAATAAAGAAGATTACAAGTTATATGAGTCATCTACCAAAAATATAAAGTTGGGTGAGCATGAAGACAACTATAACCATGTCAAATTTATAGATCTACTAAGATATCACTCCACTAAAATTAGTGATGAAATCACCATCTTGAAACATTATCTCAAGGCATTTCATTGAGTAGAAAAGAAATAAATTCATTTTTAGAGGGAGAAAATCTGATGTGTCATTAGTGCCAAAGAAATGATAAAGGGATATTTTTTTGGTGCTCTAAATTTAATAAATGTTATGGTGTCTATTGTGTAGAAATATGGTAACCTAAGCAATTAGAGGAGGAAACTTCTAAGGGTTATTCATTTTTCCATGTAAATTGCAAATTTAAAGCATGCATGCACTATGGAGGTCATCTAAAGGTCCAATTGAAAAAAATAATAAATGATGATAACATTAATTATCTACATCACTTGATTAGTATGGAAATAAAAAACCTAGAGATTCCAATTTCCAAAATTTGTTTAGATGAGTGACTTTAATTTGAAAATTTTAATAACTTTATTATAGATTTGCATTGAAGTTGCCTAGATTATTGTTATGGTCTTTTCATCAGTTGTTTTCATGAGTTATTGGAAGGTAGCTAGTGTGGAGGTGATGAAACACAATCAAAACAACAATAGTCAATGAAGATAAGTATTGAGGATAATATGTAAAAGTCAACTCAAAGGGAGGTCTATGAAGATTTCAAAGGAAGTTGCAATTTTGCATTTTACAAATGTGAAATTTTAGAATTACACTTAAATGTTTGCCACCTGCCACTCAACACAAAGTCAAAAACAAATAAAAAGTTTCCAATAAAAGTAAATTTTCAAATTTGTAAAGCACATGTGACATTCCTAAATTGGGAATCAAACTTTTAGGTGGAAATACAATTTCAGATTGCAAGTTGTAAGCTTTAAAATTACAAATGTGCATTGAAGCTGTGGATTCCCACCAGAACAAAAAGTGAAAATTGCAAAAGGGGGTTAAAGTTATGTATAAGGTAAGAAAGAGAAAAAAATTCACTTAAGAATCTTAAAGTTTGGTGGACATAAAAAAAGGCAAAAGGAAAAGGAAAAAAGGCATTTTTAACTCAAAAGGCGAAAATGGTAAACAAACCCAAGTGTTACATTTTTAATATTTGACCTCCCCGGAATAAATTTGATGCAAGGGTTTTAAAACCAAGGTGGGCCATTGTAAGGATATTTATCAAATAGGCATGGATCTTTCATTTCTTCAATCATAGTTGGAACAATCTACTAGACTCATTACAAGTATACAACCATTATTTATCTTTCAAAGGGAGAAGGGAAGTTATCCATATGTTTTTAGCTTCACAAATGATTAATGGGAGAGCATGGCCAAGCAGTTACATAAGAATATAAGGAGCTTATTTTTCTCCTAATGGAATATCCTCCCTCAAGCTCAAATAAAATGCATTTACATCTAAGGAGATCAAGTTCTTGTTAACAAACTTCATCATTACATGAACAAGAATTTGCTCAAATTATTCCCTTGTAAGAGTAGGACCTTATACACATGATCAAGGGCATCTTCCAGATGGAGCATCTCAAAATAATATTCTAGGTGACAGAGTTTTATAAAAAAGAGGGAGTGTCCTCTTTTCAAATCTCATTGTTGGTTTCCCTAGGTCTTAGGGTCTTTAAACATCTAAAAATCTCCCTTTTGTAGAGGAATTTTCATTTTCAGGATCCTTGTGTGTGTTTTATCTCTCTTGCTAAGGTGGTTGCAGCTATACAACCATTAGCAAGCTCTATATATATATATATATATATATATATATATATATATATATATATATATATCCCGTATTCAAGAACAAACTCACCATGCTTATCCCCAGGTTAGCATTCTGATCAATGATGTATGTAAGATTTGTTTTCAAGTTAATGGAAAATGACTATGATTTATATTCTATCTTGTTAATGAAATTTAATAATATGTTATTCATGATATGTTGATTTGTTATTTAGTTTTATGCTTATCAATGGTAGTTGTTTTGGTCATAGATCTAATTTGTAAATTACTTTTTGCATTGTGATATCAGGATATGTTATTAATAACCTTATACTGACATCCTAGGTTTATGAATTTGATACAAGAAAGTGCTTGAATATATACTTGGAGTGTATTCTTTAGGTTTTCAATGATCCTCTAAACATTTGTATTGTATTGAAACCAATGAATGCAAAACATTCCTCATAATTTCCTTATCTTATCTTTTAGTCTTTCACATTTTTGTAATGAATGATGCCATGCCTATTAAAGGATTTCCTTCTATTAGAAAACCACCACACCACTACTTTATATCTACATAACTTGTCCTACCTTCCCTACCCTACAAATAATACACCTTCTTCACTATTCTTATTATTATTTTCCCATATATGAATGAATATTGAAAATATTAAATGTATATGTGTTTTGTTTATTAAAGATCAGAATTACAATCTTTTATTATTCCCTCAGTTGTAATAATATTCTTTAGAATTAAAGGTTGTAGTCACTTTCCTATCTATCTTTAGTATCTTGTGTCTCTAGTCTAGATCATTTATTCATTCTATGTGATAACTCTTCTTGAATGGAGTGAGCAAGTTTGGTTATGCCCTATTTAGATTTATGTTCTTATGTTCCAATAATCCCCATGCAGATTGAACTGTAGTATCCATCCATGAGAGAAATCTACCCCTTAGATCCTCTCACCTTGATTCAAGTAGAGTTAAAAGTAGTAGGTGTTAGTTCCCAAAATTTCACTAAAGTAATTGAGCCCTTTCTAAGTATAAATGCCTAACTTGTTTATGCCACTTCCTATTTCAAGTGGTCATCATAGGTCAAGTGTCTTGTAGTGGGCTATCAAAATCCAAGTTGATGTCATGTTTGAGTATCTCAAAACCCTTGTTTCAATTTCCCTAGCTTAGGCCCTTTGATTTAAATTCAAATTTGGTAGGAACAATTTATACAAGAATACTTTAGAAAATGCCATGGACTTGGTTTAATTTTTATACTAAGGTTTAGTCATGTTTATTAACATGACCAAACCTCAGTCTAAAATTCATATTTGTCCTTTTTGTCTATTAACATGGTCCCTTTGTTATAAACTTAGCTCAAAGTCCTATCCTAAATCTTCTATCTTATTTATTAATGCAACAAAACCTTAGGATAAGACTTTATATTAAGTTTTTTATTCCCCAAACTCTGACTTAATTTTTTTCATTAACTTGTTGCCAATCACAACTGACCTAGTGGATTAAAATCAAATGGTGCACATTAACTCGAGAAAAGATGATCCAATGGAGTATGATCAAAGCTAAAAATATAAAAGGACTCAACACAAGCATAGATGGCATAAACATCAAGCTCACAATACATGATTAAAAGTTTGAGCTTGTTCCTATCAATCAATGATTTGAAGCCAGGTGTACAGATCCTTATCAAGGTTGAAAAATAGGTCAAGACCTTAACAAAGCCCCAAGATGAGCTAGATGGTGATAAGTGTCACCTTATCATAGGTGGTTTGAAGATATAATGGAAAGAAAAGAGTTTAAATATCAAATGTATCAACATCTTCATATGAGTGATAAGTATCACCATTTTAATGAATAGTTTGAACACCCAATGACACATGACATATTCAACATGTCAATAGACCTATGAAGGTATCTAAGAATGATAAGTGGCACCATCTTGGGTGCTTGAGTAGTAGATCAATGTTTTTAGGCCCTTTTATAAGTCAATAAGCCCTTAAGGAATCATGGAGATGATGCGTGATATAACTATGGTGAATGGAAAAAAATTAGCCAATAACATTCAACCTCCTAAATATTGATCTAACAATGAAAAATAAATGTTGATTTTTAAAAGAACTCAGGCCAAATGAGATGCTGCCACATAGAGAAAGGGCAGTAACCTAATAGAGATGAAATGTGCATAAGGCCCATGGAAATACCAAATGGTATGATCTCAAATGTCAGGTTTAAAGATAAGCCAATAGCATTTAACCTACTAGATATTGATTCAATGGTGTAAGGTAAAGATGGACTTTCCAAAAGATTTGGAATGAATATAAAACTACCAAGTGGCAAGATATTACAGGATCAAATCAAGATCGATGGTTGATAATAAAGGTTAGGGCTAAGAACTCCAATGACTATTAACAATGCTTATTTGATCTAGCTTCAAGACTACATAAGAAAGAGACACATATCTAGATTGAATCTAAGTAAGTGGCTTAGTCACTTTTAATACCCATGGATGGCTAGTTAGATCTGATGTGTGTTCCACATCTCAATATGTATCAAAATTTAGCTTAAGAGTTAAAATTTATTGCTCTTTCATTAATAGGCAATAATTAGAAGCACATAATAAGGCCTATGGGCCATTACAGAGCATGTTTTTGGTTATGAATCATTTTTTGCCTCTACCATAATTGTAAAATCTCATATCTATAATTAGAAGAGCAGGTTGTTCCATAATATACATAAGAGGAAAGACAACTATCCAGGGCGTTCTAACTATGCAAGTAAGTGGTCAAGGGAATCTCTAGACAATTACACATGATGATAAAGTTGTTCAGCTTCCAACAAAAAAATTCACTTTCCAAATCATGTAAAAAGGCATCTCTAGTCAAAAAACCAAACGGTTTTTTGTAAATCTTCATCATTATTTGTAGACGTTATTAGAGTAATGTTTTTTATAGAAAATGGATGAAAATTTCAAGTGTGATAAGGAATATTTTCCAATTGGGAGAATCTTGGTAGAATTTATAGGGCTGCTTGACAATTTTTCAAAATGTAACCCATATTCCCAAATTTGAACAGGGTGAAAAATGTATAAATAGAGGGATTCTCCTCTATTGTTAGGGTTGTTGTTTTCTCATTTTCTTTACGTCTATGTTGTGAATTTTTTTTAGGATCAGCTGTTATGTTTAGATCTTTTCTCCCTTGATAAGGTGGTTACAAATGTATCTCCATTAGCAAACTCTAAGATCATGTTTATGTCTCCCTTGTCCAACATGGAGAAATCTCACCATGCATGTTCCCATGGTAGCATTTTGAAAAACTAGTGTATGTAATATCTATTTTTAGGTTAATGAAAATGCTTGTGGTTATTTTTAATAACCTATTGATGAATTGAAACAATGTGTTTTTTAATGTTATGGTAATTAGACATTTGGATTTGTGTTCATTATTGGTTATCATTTTGAGCATAGATCTAGATTATAAACACATTATGTACTATATTAGGATACATTGTTGAATAACTTATTAGGGTACCCTAGGTTTTTGGATTTAACAAGGAAAATTATTTGAAAGTTTAGTTTTAGTGTATGTTCTATGTCTTTAGAGGACCATTTACTATATCACATTAGCTTGGTTATGATTTTTCACTTTATCTTTGTGAAGGAATATTGTCATGAATGCTGTAAGATGCCTTATTGTTTAAAAACCATGAGTATACCACCACTCATTTTATATTTAACAAACCATCCTACCTTGTCCAACCATACAAATAATATACACTTTTTGCATATCATAAGTGTTATTTGTCTACAAATGCATAAGATCTTGCCTATATAACATGTATTTTCATCTTGTGATTTAAATCTTAGCATTATAGTCTTCCATTTGTTCTTGTTGTTGAAAATTCTTTAGAATGAAGGTTACAATAACTTTTATATATATCTTCAGTAGCTTGTATGTGACCTAGTGCATTTATACATTCAGTGTGACAACTTTTATTTGGTAGAGTGAACAATTTTGGTTATGCCCTTGTTACATTTATCTTTTGTGCATAAAATCACTATAGAGGTTAAATTGTAGAATCTCTCCATATGTGAAAGCTACCCCATATATCTTCTCACCTTCGTTTAGGTAGATCCAAAAGTAGTAGAGATCTGACCATACCCTCTATCAATTCCTCTCAGTCATTTTCTCTATTCTATTTGTTCTTGATGCCAAACCCTTCTCTAGGTATAATGATGTACTAGTGGTTTTTTCATCTTTCTTTACCATTTTATTCAAGTGTGAAAAGCTAAGTGATAAAGGTGTACAATTGGGAACCAATATTAAGGAGATAACCATATGCTTAGTTGGTGTCTTCTAGTCATTATCTTCATTCATTCCATCCTGACGCTAAACCCTTCCTAGGCTATAATGACATAATGATGGGTTTACCATCCACATTTTCTATACTACCCAAGTGTGAAAGGATGAGTGTAAGAGGTGTAAAACTAAGAACCAATACAACCTAAAAGGGCATCAAAAATACCAAAAACTAAATATTATTTTATATTTGGATTCTTCTCAAAATGTCACATAATTTCAAAAAAATCACCGCAATCCAAGTCTGTATGCAAAAGTTACAGCCTTGTGAAGTTGGTGAAATGACAATGTACTTTCACATGGCCATCTACATATGCAAACGACTATCTTTAAGTACAATATCTACTTGCCAATTTCTCGAGGCTATAACTTTTACATACATATTTAGATTGTGATGATTTATTTTTTCAAATTGCATAACTATTAGAGAGGAATCCAACTATGTAATAATATTTGTGGTTAGGAATTTTTTATGCATAAAAACATGATTAACCATGTATAATCACTTGATTTTATTGTATAATTAATCACCTTACAAACTAATTTTCCACCATTTTCAAACCAATTTGTCTATAAACCTCTACGTTTTTCTCTATAGGTCACTAAAATTTTCTATGGTTCCTAGTATTGTCATCTCTCTTTCCTATATTATATGATATATATTTTTGACAACATTTTCATTCAAACATTTTGGTAAATATATATTTAATCTTATCTCGATATTGATTGGAATGCTTTCAAATTTTCTTAGTGTTTTGATCATTTTTGAATTGGTTTCACTCTTATGATTTTTCTAGTGCACTTAAAATATATTTTGCTTGGGTTTCTTTTCTATGGATTTCATATACACCATTAAAGGTAACCTTTCATTGTGATCGTATTATTAACAGCATAAAACATTCCATTTCCCATGGATAAAGGTTAGAATTATGATCATACTCCAGTTTATGATAACCCTAACATGAAATATGATACTACATAAGACATTTATAGCTAGACCTAATATACCCATGATGATCTTCTGATTTATAATGATAATACCATCATATGTGAGCATCCTAATTTAAACACATACATGATATAAAAAATGTTATTTTAAATATTTTAACATTCTATTCAATTATAAAATGATTGTAAATCACTAATATAAAGGGTGATGTAATTGACTGTTCCATTGAAAACACTTATAACATGAGTAAAAATCCATTATATGAATTTCCCATTCCTTATATTTATAATGTTGTCAAAAATCATTAAAATAATATTAACATATTATATCATTCCAATAACATGGTCAAAGACACCATTGATGGTATTCTCTTTTTATAATGATATGGAAGAAAATACCCTATGATGATTTTCCCATTTTTAGCATCCCCAATTTTGAATCAACAAATGTGAGAATGATTTCACTGATTTTTAACTTCCTTCTACTAAACCATTAGAATGTCTTAGGTGTATTTGTAATAAAAAATCAATACACTTTCAAACCTATCCTCTTTAATCAAAATTTTCCATCACATGTATACTCATGAAGATTGACCAATTCACCTGAGTAACACTAAATGCATTATAGGTCAAATAAATTCTTATCTTAGTATTAAATTTTTTTGTCACCCCTTTACTTTGGGACTTGATTTTATAATTTCCTTTTGTGTTTTTATCATGTGTTTTTTTTCAAGTCCTCATGATCTTTTTTTTTAGTATACCTTGTTTTATTGAGCCTTCATTGGTCTTTATTGATATAAATAGACTAAGTGTTGAATCCATGACCCAATGGATTGGTAACTGATCTTATGATCTAGGGTTCTTTGCACACCCATAGAGGGTGTACATCCCTAAGTGAGAGTTACTGTTAGTGCCAAAAATTATACTAAATGAATTGAACATTTTACAAATATAAATGTTTAAATTGTTTAGCCCACTTATTATTTCAAGTGTTCATCATAGGTCAAGTGTCTTGTAGTGGTGTATCAAAATCCAAGTTGAAGCCATGTTTCAGTATCTCAAATCCCATGTTCCAATTTACCTAATTTTGGCCCTTTGACTTAAATTAAAATTTGGAAGGAAAAATTTACATGGGAATGCTTTAAAAAACGCCATGGACTTGGATTAATTTTTATACTAAGGTTTAGTCATTGTTTATTAGCACAACCAAACCTCAGTCTAAAATTTATATTTATTCCCTTTTATATCATATGGCCCTTGGTCCCTTTTATCTATTAACATGGTTAAATTAATTCTTGGTCCCTTTATTATAAAATTAACTTAAAGTCATATCCTAAAATTATATCATATTTATTAATTCAATAAAACCTTAGGCTAAGAATTTATATTAAGTTCTTTATTCCCTAAACTCTAACTTAATTTTTTTCATTGTTAACTAAGATCCAATCACACTTGACCTAGAAGATCATAATATAATGGTGCAAATTAACTCAATTAAATATGATCTGATGGAGAGTAATCAAAGCTAAAAATTCAAAAGGACCCAAGACAAGTGCAAAAGTGACAAGCGTTGAGCTCATGGCGTACAGGTAAAATATTGATCATGTTACCATCAATCGATGGTACATGTCAAAGGGTATAGATCCTAATCGATAATGAGAAATAGATCAAGACAACAACAAATCCCTGAGATGAGTGAGAAGGTGACAAGTGTCACCATCTCAAGGGAAGTTTTAAGATCTAAAGGAGAGAAAAGATTTGAAATGTAAATAGTCCCAAGAGTTCTGTGAGAGTGACAACTGATAACATATCAGTAGGTTGTCTAAAGATCCAATGGCACATGATAGACTCAACATGTCAATATACCTATGGAGGGATATGAGAGTAACAAGTGGTACCATTTTAGGTGACTATGTGGGAAATAAATGGTTTGAGGCCCTTTTATAAGTCAATAAGTCAATAAGCCTATGATCAAGTGTATAAATGATGCATGTCATAACTATGGTGAATGGAACAAAGACCAACCAATAGTATTAGACCTCTCAGATCTTTATCTAACTATGTGAAATGAAAGTTGATTTTTCAAAGAACTCAGGACAAATGAGAATCCACCATGTGGCAAAAGGGCACTAGACTGGTAGAGAGTGACTTTGTAGAGAATAGAAGTCCCATAGAAATTTCTAAATGGCTTGATCTCAGATATTAGGTACAAAGATCAGCTAATGGCCTTTGACCTCCTAGATCTTGATATGATGGTGTGAGGAAAACATGGACATTTAAAAGATCTGGATCAAGTAGAAATTTTCCAAGTGATAGGATCTCAGAGGACCAAATTAAGATTGACTATCTGTGGTAAAGGTCAATGCTAAAGTATCCAACAAATATCAATGGTTCTTATTTGATTCAGCTTCAAGACTACATAAGAAAGTGATACATGTCTAGATTCCATGCAAGTAAGTAGCTTAGTCACTTTTAAACCCCATGAATTCCTAGTTTGATCTGATGTGGCATGCCACATGTTAATATGTGTCAATATTTGGCATAAAAGTTAAAGTTGATGGCTCCTTCATGGATGGGCAAGATTTTGAATCATAGAAGAAGGCTTGTGGGTCATTTTAGAGCATACTTTTGGTCATGGATCATTCTTTATCTCTACAGCAACTAGATCATCTCAAATACAATATTTCAAGAGTATGATATTCCATGGTGTGCATAAGAGAAAATATAATTATTTAGGATGTTTCAATTATGAAAAATAATGGGCAAGGGCATCTCAAGATAGTTACACATGAGGAAAAAGTTTGTTTAGCCTTAACCACTATATTTCACCTTCCAAATCATGTAAAAAGGCATATACATTCAATAAATCAAAGGGTTTGTTGTAAGTCTACATCATTATTTATACAGGTAGTTAGAGCAATGATTTTTCTTGAAAATCAATGAAAATTTCAAAACTGATAAGGAATATTTTCTAGCTGGGAGCATCTTGGTAGAATTTAGAGGGTTGATTTACAATTTTACAAATTATAACCTACTATCCCAAATCTGAATAGGGTGAAATATATATAAAAAGAGGGATTCTCCTCTATTTTTAGGGTTGTTATTGCTTGGTCATTTTCTCTAAGTCTAGGTTATGCAAAAAAATTAAGATCAACTGCCATTTGTAGATCTTATCTCTCTTGATAATGTGGTTGTAAATATACATCCATTATCAAGATCTGAGAGCATGTTTATGTCTCCCTTATCAAACATGGAGAAATATCATGATGCTTGTCCCCATGGTAGCATTTTGAAAAACTAATGTATGTAATATCTATTTTTAGGTTAATGAAAATGCTTGTTGATGTTTTTGATTTCCTATTCATGAAGTGATATAATGTGTTTTTGCAAGTTATGCAGACTAGACATTTGGTTTTTTGTTCACTATTGGTTATCATTTTGAGCATATATCTAGATTATAATATATGTATGCTCTATTTTAGGATACATTATAAAATAACTTGTTAGGGTACCCTACATTTATGGATTTAATAGGGAAAAGTGTTTGAAAGTTTAGTTTCAATGTATGTTCTATGTCTTTGAAAGACCATTTGGTATAACCCATTAGCTTGCTTATGAGTTTTTGCTATATCTTTATGAAGGAATATTGTCATGAATACTATAAGATTCCATATTTTTTGAAAACCACAAACATACCACCACTCTTTTTATATTTAACAAACCATCCTACCTTGTCCTACCCTATAAATAATACACACTTGTTGCATATCATAAGTGTTATTTGTCTGCAAATGCTTAAGACCTTTCCTATATAACATGTATTTTCATCTTGTGCTTTAAATCTTAGAATTAAGTTCTTTCATTGAGCCCTACTATTTAAAATAATTTGGAATGAAGGTTTAAAGGACTTTTATATGTCTTTAGTAACTTGTATCCGACCTAGTGCATTTATGCATTTTGTGTGACAACCCTTCCTAGGTGGAGTGAAAAAGTTTGGTTTTGCCCTAGTTATATTTGTCCTTTATATAAAAAATCCCAATAGATATTTAATTTTAGAGTTTATCCATATGATAAAGCTACCCCATAGGTCTTCTCACCTTCATTCAAGTAGATCCAAAAGTAGCACGGAGCTGATCATACCCTCTATCAGTGCTTCTCAATCATTTTTTTGTTTGATATATTGTTTATGCCAAAATCTTCCCTACATATAACAACATACTAGTGGTTTTTTCATCTTTATTTTTCCTTTTAGTCAAGTGTGCAAGGCCAAGTGATAGAGATGTATAACTGGGAACCAACAGTAAGGAAATAACCATACCCTTTATTGGTGTGTTCTAGTCATTATCTGCATGTAGTCCATCTTGATGCTAAACCCTTCTAAGGTTGTAATGAAATAATTATTGGTTTACCATTCACATTTCCTATGCTACAAAAGTGTACAAATATGAGTGTAAGAGGTGTATAATTGAGAACTAACACAACCTAAAAGGTCATCAAAAAATACCAAAAAGTAAATATTATTGCATATTTGAATTCTTCCTTAAATGTTACATAATTTCAAAAAAATCATCACAATCCAAGTCCATATGAAAAATGTATAGCCTTGTGAAGTTGGTGAAATTAATTAGTACTTTCACATGGGAATATGCATATGCAAATGACTATCTTTAAGTACAATGTCTACTTGCCAATTTATTAAGGCTATAACTTTTACATATAGACATATATTATGGTGATTTCTTTTTTAAAATTGGGTAACTATTAGAGATGAATCCAAATATGTAATAATATTTATGTTTAGGTATTTTTTTATGTATAAAAACTTGATTAACCATGTTCCATCACTTGAATTTCTTGCATAATTAATCACCTTACAAACTAATTCACGACCATTTTGAAACTAATTCATGTAGAAACCTTTAAGGTTTTTTTAATAGGTTACTAAAAATTTCCATTGTTCCTAGTATTGTCATCTCTCTTTCTTATATTATATGATATATATTTTTTACAACATTTTCATTCAAACATTTTGGTAAATATGGATTTAATCTTATCTCAATAATGGTTTCAATGTTTTCACATTTTCTTAGTGTTTCGATCATTTTTGAATTAATTTCACTCTTATGATTTTAGTATTGTGCTTAAAATATATTTTGCGTAGGTTTCTTTTCTATGGCTTCCATATCCACCATTAAAGGTAAGCCTTAATTGTGATATTATTATTAACAACAAAAAACATTCCATTTCCCATGACTAAAGGTTAGAAATATTATGATACTCTACTTTATGATAACCCTAACATGAAATATGATACTACATAAGACATTTATAGCTAGACCTAATATCCCGATGATGATCTTACAATTTATAATGATATTACCATCATATGTAAAAATCCTAATTTAAACACTTATATGATATCAAATATGTTATTTCAAATATTTTAACATTCTATAGAATTCTAAAATGATCATAAATCACTAATATAAAGGGTGATGCAATTTTGACTATTCCATTGAAAACACTTATAACATGGGTAAAAATCCATTCTATTAATTTCCCATTTCTTATATTTATAATGTGGTCTAAAATCATTAAAATAACATTACCATATTATATCATTCTAATACCATATTCAAATACACCATTGATGGTATTCTCTTTTTATCATGATATGTAAAAAAATCCCATATGATGATTTTCCCATTTTTAGCATTGCTAGTTGTGAATCATCAAATGTGATAATGATTTGATAGATTTTTAACTTACTTTTACCAAACCTTTAGAATTTATTAGGCGTATGAGTCCTAAAAAATCAACACACATTAAAACCTATCCTCTTAAATCAAAAATTTCTAACACATGTATACTCATGAAGATTGACCAATTGACATGCCCAACACAAAATGCCAATTTTTGTTTTGTTAAACTATTATTAGATATAATATAATTTTTATTTACTCTCGTAAAATTCCAATTATAATTTTTAACCCATTTGAAATATAAATATATTATGAATATTAGAAAAACCAATGAAATCGACCATGTTAATTTAGCTAGAAATGTTTTTAGAATTTAAATATGATTATTTATGTGTATCCAATATTATATTTTTGTAAAACATGAATTTGATCACTATGTAAGAAAAATTAAATTAGCATAAGCATAAAGTTGTTTGGTCTATTTCTCAAGATTGAAATAATTGAAAATAATGAAATTGACCATGTTGATCTTGTTTGAAATCAATGTTTCTCTACTTACAATGAGATCAACCCTATAAATACATGGACTATATAGTTGATTCTACTATTAATAATGAAATAAACACAAAAAAAATTATGGTTGATGTAGTTATGTTACCCAACATAAATGAAAATAATGAAATCAATACATATTGCACAAATTCTATAGATATGGTTTAAAATAGTTTGAAAATTTTGAGCAATATTCACATGACCAATCTTGTACAAAATATTCCCAAAACACATCAAAAATATAAATAAATTACCATAGACTACATCATTATATCTATGAGAAATATTATACACAATATGAAACCTAAGGTAATAACTATGTTGATCTCAAGGTTAAATGCAATCTTTTTACATATGATTCATTGGGGCATATTTCCATGCCCATATTTTTATTCATTCTTATGGTAGGGCATGCAATGATGTCCATTATTATCCTATTTTATACATTTTAGGCATATTATTATTCCCATCCATATCATTATACACACTCTGAGGGAATCTTATGACACCCATCATCATCCCTCCTCAACATTAATATCATCTTAAAACATGTAATTTTCTTCAATATCTCACCCTCACAATGAGCTAGCAAGAAATAATATTACATACATTAAAGACAAAAAAAGCTCAAACATAATAAATTTTATTAATTACATTATATATTTGATGAATGTATACTTTTTAATATATATATATATATATATATATATATATATATATATATCTGTGTGTGTGTGTGTGTGTGTTTGTGTGTGTGTGTGTGTATTAACTTGCTTTATCTAGATGCCTAGGTTCCACCTCCACCTCATGTATTATACCTACCTAATGTTACCATTTATAGCCTCATGAATCCCTCATTATTATATTATACATTACATGTTAATCATTATTTAATTTTTTATATCATGTTATTTATTGTTATATATTAATCTTCATAGCATAATATTTTTGTACCTCTTTTTTAATTCATCCATTGAATTAGTTCCCAATTATTTCATATTTTTAATTTTGTAACACCAGTTTTTTATTTGATCATTGCACATGTTCTTGTTTATTTGGTAACTTTATTTCATCATTCATATTGGTTTTACTCATCCATTGTAATTTTTACATGATTTTTGGTATCTTCACTTTCTTGAACATCTTCGTTTTATTGAGCCATAACCCATGTTCCTTGTTCTTCTCTAACATTACATTTTTTTTCTATTTTGTTTAATCTTCCATTACACATATTCCTATCTTTTTTTCATCTATTTAAATGTTTTTTTCATTTTTGTTTTTTTATTATTTTATATCTTTAATTTCATTAAACCTTATATTACCACACTTTTTAACTCCATCTTACTTATTTTTTTTACACCCCTCAGGTTTTTAGTTACTTATTTACATGGTAAGACCGTAGGGAATAGAACCAAGCCCTTCCCATAGATGTAAGTCATTTATATATTCACCTCATAATTTTATGTCAATATATCCTTATCTATTTGAGGACCTTTATTTCTCCTTCAGGAATCCTTTATGACACTTATTTCACCACCTATAATATTTGATTTTTTGAGCTACATGGTAAGTCCTTTATGAATACAACTAGGACCTCCTTAGACCTGATCATTGTATTGGTACATTTTGATTATACTCATACTACTCATAATAGCTATATGTTTTCACCAAAATATAAGACAATGGTTAAGAGTGGTGTTTTGTCACTTAGGGTTGATATTTAATTATATTCTTTTATGGAAAAACAAATATATGCATATTTATCATGAATGTTTCAAACATGTATGTGATTGTATCATCTCCATTTATACATTTCTTATTATGGAAACCTAATAATTCTCATATTAATCACTTTTTTATTTTTCAACTCATTTTGGGTACACCAAGGTTGGTATTATTATTCCATCTCCTTCTAAGGTTAAATTTGAGGATTATTTAAACTTCATTGCTTTTAAGTTAAGTTATTTATTATCTTAGTGCAATTTACCTTGTGTTTATCATGTTAAACACCTATTGTTAGTATTTAAAATAAAAATGGAAAAGTAAAATATAGAAAGAAGTGTTAAAAGTTAAGATATGAAAGAAAATAACTCAAAAAGAAATAAGAAAAAATTGAAGAGATAAAAAATTAAATATTTCATAATCAAGCTGAAATACATGATTGTCACACCTCCTATCCTAGTTAAATATCAAAATGCATATTTGGCCTCATAAGATAGTCAATTCCCATTATATTTTATAAGGATTAGATTATTATGTAAGAGGTATCATATAAACCATTAGTGTCACCTAATTTCTCATGTGATTATTTCTTACTTGTAGTTGACAACAATTGTGTAAGAGGTCATAAGGAATAGGGAACATATTACAAAAATGTAAGATCCTTTTACTTTTCACGCATATAGATTTCATGTGATGATACTAATACTTCACTTGTTATCATAAGATTTAAGATTGTTTGTTTGGGTTATTTATGGCCATTGATGATGAAAAAATCTTAGAATTTCCAATATGATTATCGTGTGTTGACTTTAATAAACAAACACTTTTCACTTTGTCTGAGAATTTTCTCCCTCCCTCCATTTAATATTTTTCTTTGATACTCTATGAAAAAAAATCGTAGCTGAAATAAATTTATATATAAGGTACCAAATAGTTTAATTAATGTTAAAAATAAGTCCAAAAGGACAAAGGATGAAAAGATGATGAAAGATAAACATAAGGTAAACAAAGAATAATATAAATAAGATCAAATGGCATGAAAAAGGGAAGAGAAATTTGAAAGTGTGGAAGGGAAAAATAGGAATAAATTGCCTAATAAATGATAATAGGTATCTAATATCCCGTATATAACTAAGATAAATATTATAAATACACGGAAGTAAATAAAAAATTAAAAAATTCCAATTTTCAAGAGGTAATTCATAACATTAATACATAACACAATTCTAATATATATAAAAAGATATAAAATATTATATATATATATATATATATAATATTTTATATCTTTTTATATATATTAGAATTGTGTTATGTATTAATGTTATGAATTACCTCTTGAAAATTGGAATTTTTTAATTTTTTATTTACTTCCGTGTATTTATAATATTTATCTTAGTTATATACGGGATATTAGATACCTATTATCATTTATTAGGCAATTTATTCCTATTTTTCCCTTCCACACTTTCAAATTTCTCTTCCCTTTTTCATGCCATTTGATCTTATTTATATTATTCTTTGTTTACCTTATGTTTATCTTTCATCATCTTTTCATCCTTTGTCCTTTTGGACTTATTTTTAACATTAATTAAACTATTTGGTACCTTATATATAAATTTATTTCAGCTACGATTTTTTTTCATAGAGTATCAAAGAAAAATATTAAATGGAGGGAGGGAGAAAATTCTATCTCTTTTATATATTTTAGAATTGTGTTCATTATTAATGTTATGAATTATCTCTTGAAAATTGGAAAATTTTAATTTATTATTTACTTCCATGTATTTATAATATTTCTTAGTTATATATGGGATATTAAATACCTATTCACATTTATTAGTTCATATTTATCTTCCCTTTTTTCATGACATTTAATCTTATTTCTATTATTCCTTGTTTACCTTATGTTTATCTTTCATCATCTTTTCATCCTTTGTCCTTTTGGACTTAGTTTTAACATTAGTTCAGCTATCTGCAACCTTATATCCAAATTTATTTCAGCTATGATTTTTTCTCATAGGGTAGTTTTGTCCCTCTTTATCCAACATATATACTTCCTAGATCTCTATTTTTTTATGATCATTCTCATTTTTGTCAAAATTAATTTTTCCATATCATATCAGCTTGGAAATATTCACATGTTTTTTCCAATATTTTATGGAATTTGTACACTTACATATCTTTATTCCTTGTGTATGCTCAATTTTTTTTGAGACTTGTGTCATTTGGGTTACCATATATAGTTCTAGTGACTTCCATAACCAAATCTAATGTATTTACATGCACTATTTAAGAGGAATAGTAATTTTAGTTTTATATATGTTATTATCAAATAGTTTATTCATTTATTATCACTTGTCAATCCTTTATTTTGAGTTTATAGGTTTCTATATTTATTTTATAAAGAACCATTTCTCACTAGACTATTAAAACATTTGATGAGATTTAGGTTAGCCATATATAAACATCTATGCTTTTCAATTTTTAAAAATACAATTTGCTAGACTCATTAGTGAATCAACATTACATATTGTACCACTTTAGGAATACACTTATGAAAAAGGTATGGTGGGTTTTTAGCCAATCGAGATAAATGTCCGTATTATACCATTATAGCCATATATCATCACTATCTTGTTTTTATCTCAGTTTAAAATTATATAAGACTATTTTCACTTCACTCTTATTATTATAATTATATTCACATTTCTTCCAAATAAATTATAACTATTCATTATAGTTTTGTACACTATTCCTTGTGTTTGCTCTAAAATAACATGGTCAATATAAAATGATGCTTATTTGTGAAATTTTAATACTAAATTAAGAATTTCAATAATTTATTTTGAAATTTTGATAAAGTCAATTATGAGTGATTTAGTATTTTCTATGTTTTTACTAGATTGGCATCATCGACCCAATATTATATCATCAAACATTGATTATAATTTATCAATCATGATCAATACATTTAGAATTTGATCTAACTAAATTTATGAACTTTGACAAGTATTTATAGGTTTCCTAAAAGTCATTTGCATAGGACAATGTTCAACACTCATGTGCTTTTACTTTACATGAAACATATTCTCTATGTATATGGTATAAACTAGGAGATATGGGGTTATTCTTATCGAGGTCAAGTTGGTATTTGAAGACTCATAGAATGAAGCTAAATCAAGGTGATACCTTCAATGTTTGGAGTCCTAAACTAAGGACATGTAGGTCCTCATCCTTAACATTTGGTTCTTTGGCTATAACATCTCTTAAAAAGTGATACTAGAACTTATATGGATATTTATGAATAGAAAAGTCTTACAAAATAAATTAGATGATGAATTAAAATATAATTCATAATCTACATGAATTTGGATATGTGTTATTCAAGATGAAGGTCTTAAATTTTCTAGTAAAAATTCTGTGAATTTGAAGGTTATTTTCTATATGTTTGAATGATAAATAGGAGTTTCATTATTATTTTTTGGAGCTCACATAGTTAAAACCCTTAACAGACCTATATACCTTGATACTCTATGAAGAAAAACAATGGCAGAATTCTAGAAAAGAGTAGATACTCACCTAGGAGATCACATTCTCAATGAAGTAGAAGTAGAAAGATACTACAAGATGCCTTTAGGGAAACGTACATAGAGCATATTTGATGAAGAAGAATTTTCTACATCTACATCAAATATTGAAGCTATAGAAGAAGCAATAGAAGGTACAATTACAAATCATACTCTTCCTTGTTTTAAAACATGTAATTATGTATACGTGGGTCATGTTTATGTGTTATAGTCTAATTATATATTTCCTCATTATTCTATCAAAGTCAATAATCACCATGGGTAACTTCATTACTATTATCCGCTAAACTCCCCTCAATGCTTGAGCACCTTTATTTAACATTGTTGTCTTTACAAACCATTGTTGTTTGTTAGAGCTCATATAGTGGACACCCTCAATGGACCTATATACCTTGATACTCTATGAATAAAAGTAATGGAAAAATACATAAAGGAATAGATACTCACCTAGGATAAGACATTCTCAATAAAGTAGAAGCATAAGGATACTACGAGATGCCTTTAGGAGAACCTACATAGAGCATATTTGATGAAGAAGAATGTTCTACATATGCATCCCATATTAAATCTATAAAACAAGAAATAAAAGGTATAATTACAAATTATACTCCTCCTTATTTAAATCCACATAAATTATATAAGAAGTCTCAGCTTCAAAAAAATATTTTATGCAAAATCATGTATAACTCTACTTTTAAATCTTTTGTCAAACCAAGGGTCAAAGATGTAAAACTAGGTCTTATTTATAATCTAGGGAAAACATACAGGACCCATCTTTTTCCTTTACTAATTGAACATGAGATAAAATAAATTTGAAGTCATTAAGAGGTTCAATTTATCTATTTTTCCCTAATAAATGTCTTAAAAAAACCTCAGATCCCTACCAATATTAGACATATCTCATATGTTGCTCTTTATGATAGAAGACAAGTATATTTTCGTCATGCATGTCAATTATATTTTATTTATCAATTAAATAGAGGACAATTATATTATGAACATTATCCTAACTTGATAGTAGGAGTTAGAGATAAAGGATATAAAGAAATTAAACATGGATCTCTAGATTGTTGGGGATTATTTTGATCAGTGTATGGCCTGAACATGATTGGTCCTTTCTAATATGCTTCTATTAATACTCAGGGCATGTATAACATGACAAAAACTAATAATCAAAGATAATATAAAACCTTCCTTATGCTAGAAGACTAAGTCTTATAGTAAAATTAAAGAAGGGAATAATAAATGATATAGAAGTTCCGTCTGAATGGAAATTTGATTGGTTTAAAAATGTAGCTCCAACATTGAGTAAAAGGAATGAATAATTTAGACCATAGATGGATAGAATATGCATATTCTACCTAGATCCTTATCCCAAACCCTTGCATTTCATTCAATATTCCAGTCTCTTAGACCCAGCTTGACATGTTCTCATAAGAATTTGAGAAAAGGTAATGTGTTTGTTAAAATAGAAGATGAAAATGTTAATCAAGGACCAGAACCAGATTTTACCCCTCCTATGACCCTTATGCAATCTCCATTTCCTAAATTAAATCCTCAAAGTGACATACTTACCAAATATGTTAATGTATTCCATGTTATTAAGGATTTGGATAATGCATTAGAATAGATTGAAGAATAAGAAAAGATGACACTTAAAAGGATATAAGAAATAATTGAATTTTAAGATGATTTAAGTCATCTTCATGAAGGACCAAAACAAGAAATTCTTGATGATACTTAAAATGATATAATCATATGGGAATATATACCTTCTGAGATTCAGTTTAAATGTCTCCCATGGATATTAGATTCATACTATTCAATACTCTGCTTTCTTGATTTTGGTTCTACTTCTAGAAATTTTAATGAAAAAGAATTATTACATCATGTTTATCATCCCTATTTTGAAGTCTGCCAAAATCTCTTGAAATTAGGGTCTTTAGTCTTAGTTTGACATTCCATGATTTCTATAAGATTTTCTGGTTAATAAATTCAAAAAGGACAAGACATTATCAGATTTTGGTGTGAAAGAAATTATTTATTTTTTATATATTCATGGTGGATTTTGTTACATTATAAATTTTAACCAGTCTATCAACTAAGTTATAAGAATTAAAAATCCATTTTTAAAAACCATTTGTACCTAAACTTCACAATTACTAAAATCTATTATGCAATTATAAATGCTATAAAAACCAAATGAATTACTATCTCATGCCAATATCAATTATTTAGTGACTACCTTGTTGACCTTTATATTTGAATATGCAAACCTCCACGAGTTATTATTCAAAGAAATTATAACCATCTATCTGAAGTAAATTATATATTAAATAGGAAAACAATATAACCATGCGTAGAAGAAAAGAGACAAAGCAACAATTTGATCCTAAAGCATTCTCCTATTCAAATCCCAATTACAACCTTTAATTGAGAAAATAATTGTAAACACATAGCTTTGATTGACTCAGGGTCTGATTTCAATTTTACTCACCCTTCTATTCTAAAAAATTGAATCCATACTCCACCTTTTTTTATATATATTATAAAAAATAATATTTCTATCTAGTATATTGCTTTAGATATTCCTTTAGCCATTAGACATCATATTGTAAATATGACTTTTGTGAAAATTGAGAATGGATACCATTATATTATCTTAGGAAGTCCCTTCTTAGATTATTTAGAATATTATAGTATTTCTACAACAAGAATTAACTTTGTTCATAAGGGGCAATTAGAAACTATTTCTAGAATACCACCTAAATTCCTTCTATTTGATTATTCTTCAAAAAATATAGAAACAAGTAATGCATTTATGCTCATAAAATAATCTTCAAAATCTACTAGAAAAAAATAAAATAAAATATCTTCCCAACATAATACTTCTTCCTCCTTAGAAAACAATAGTAATTGGAGCCAACTACCTGATAGTATTATAAAACTCATAATAGAAGCATGGTATGGAAATATACAGTTGGAAGACATCAAAAATAAGATCTACTAGGCAAATGCTAATAATTTTAATAATAGATATAATTTTGATCTCTAAATTTCCTTTGGAATTGAAGAAGAATGAGTCACAATAGAAGTACATGGAAAGCACTCTATTGATATATTCATCCACAAATTGTGTAGGGAAAACTAGTCCACTATAGGGATGGAAAGAATACTCAAATTAGTAAATATTAGTGTTATAAAAAAATATGTATTCCCAGATCATAGTTTAAAAGTCATGCTAAAAATGAAGCTATTTATTTACATATTGATACAATCAATTTCCTTAATAGGATCCATAATAGATTTATAAAAATAATCCCTCGATATATGTCTGAGTATCTAATTGAGGAAGAATTTTATAGACTACCATAAGTAGAATTCTATAACTAATAACATCTTTATTGGTCTTAAAAAATTATTATCTCCAACTCAAAATTAAAAATAAACAAGGCCCATATAATTAGGTGGCATGACTATGATAATGTAATAAATAGTATTGTGATTTAGAGTTTTTCCCAATCGCCAATCTATTATATTAAAAATAATCTTCCATCACTAGGTTTTCAAGATAGTAAAGAATAATAATAAATATATGTGGTTTAATAGTTTATCCATAAAACTATTCATCTTATCATATGAACACCATAATGGTTGAATGGTAACAACCTAAAAATCATTCATTAGAAGGGCATTGATCTTCAAAAGGTTTGAGTGGTATTACCCCAAAATACTCTAGGCTGATTACCGTCAATCACCATTAGGTTTTGAGTGGTGTTACCCTAAAATAGTCTAGTCTAGTGACTATTAATCATCATCAGATTTTATGGTGATAATTAAAAATTGTACAACCAATTGACTGACAATCACTTTTCT
The DNA here is from genome assembly GCA_037957365.1 of Torreya grandis. Classification (NCBI taxonomy): domain Eukaryota; kingdom Viridiplantae; phylum Streptophyta; class Pinopsida; order Cupressales; family Taxaceae; genus Torreya; species Torreya grandis. The sequence goes on along the minus strand of JARHVA010003220.1, from coordinate 1,583,097 downwards.
TTAGAGTCATCAATAGAAGTGTAGTGGACACCAAATCATTATTTCTAACTAATATTATTTTATGTCTATTCTCACTAACATCTTTGGTTGTATAATAGAGCTCCATCAACCATGACAAGATTGAAATAATTATAAAAGGAGATATTAGACATAGCCATCCTCATATCTAGAAATGGCCTCAATTTCAAGAGTAAGTTTCGATAGCAGGAGAGTTCTGCCAACATCATTTATAAATTACAAGAAATCTAAGCCACTAAATATTTTTAAAAAAATTAAAAAATAGGTATGGCTTCCTAAAGATTTTATACAAAGTATTAAGAATCATCTATTACCAAAGACAATTCAAAAATTATGTCTTACTAGTACTCTAAACATGCATTTAAAGCAATAATAATTCCAAACAATTGGTATAATGGTAATATTTAGTAAAATTTGATACTCTCTAAATTCTCAATTTTGTATTTTAATCATATATATTTTAATATGCCCCATGAATTAGTGATGAAATATGGAAAAGTAACGTTCTCTATGAGAACAAAAACTTTCATTCAACCTTTCACCAAGATAAATACTTCTTGTTTTGAACAATTTCTTCCTAATTTATATAAGTTGATGCCTCCTTGGTTAAATTTTTTACTTTTAGTTCATAATCCTCTTTATAAAGGATATGATAATCCCTATAGTTTTTAATGTGATATTGCTCATAAATGTTGCCATTTGGGATATTATAATATTAGTCTTATTGTAAAATATCAAGGATGCAAAATTTGTGAAGATCTATATAAGAGTAGGAAAATCCAAAATCACTATAAATACTGCTTTCATGATGTTGATAAAAAATATATTGAATAAGATGATTTTAAAGAACTACTTCTTCTCCTAGATTATGTTAAAGAAAGATGGTGAAAGAATTATATTGAAAATAGTCCACCTATGGATAACAATGAAGATGGAATCTATGATTCAAATTGATAGCTTCCCAATATTTAAAGACTCTAGACTTACTAATTTTTTCTTTTGTACTAGTCTAATATGTCAAATTCATGGTATCCAAATATGAAAGTAAATTAATTTTTTTTTGCCTTGACATGACCTTTGTCAGCCATTCATCAAGATTCCTTTGTCACTTGCTTTATGAAAATAACAACAATATTTGTACATTGTATTTAATTAATTGAAAGAAACTTAGTGGTAGACACTGATGTTAGAGATTTTGTCAGGACCCAACAAGTCTCTTTCTATATGAAATAATGTTATTTTCTAGTAATTTATGTTTGTAGGTCAAGATGCTCTCTTACCTCTTTAATTAGTCTTTCTTGTCTTATAAAAAGAAGACATTAATTCATTTTAAAGGAAAAGAGTAAGTTTATGTGTATTGAAAGATATATTACTTATAATGTTTCTTAATTTTCTTTAAGTCATCAGAATTTTGGTGTATTCTCTCCTCTGATATCTAGTGTGATCTTGAGAATCAAAAACCAAAATTTTGTTGATGGTATATAAACATAAGATCAATTTAAGTAAAGTATTTTGCACTATGGATATGTTCAAAAATATATTCAATCCTTGGAATAGGATAGTGGTTATTCACTATGATCATTTTAAATGATCAATAATAAATGCACAACGTCCATGTCTCATCTTTATTTTGCACTAGTATAATTAGGTTACTATAAGTTGATGAGATAAAATGTATATGTCATTTTTCCACTAATTCAAATATCTTCATTTGATTTATTCATTCTCAAAAAATGATATACATTATAAATAATAATTAGGAAGAGGTATTCCATTGATCAAATCAATTTTATGCTTCACTGCATAGTGTCTAGGGAATTTTCCTTATATCTAAAATGTGTCCTTATATATTCCAACTTAAGTTGTAACTTGGGTTTTTATTGTGTTTGTTTTGTATTAAATATGGTATAATTTGTTTCTATAATTACTTTATGCCATGCATATCTTACTACTAAGATTTCATATTTTCTAATATATGTGACTAACTTCTTACACTAATTGACAATAGCAAGTGATAGATTTGTAACTACTTTGAGTATACAGTATCTCATATCACAAACATTTATGAAAAAATTATTAATTTATTCTTACTAGATTAAATTTATATAATAAATATATGGTTTCCCTATTATAATATCACATAGATCTAATTGAATGATATTGTAAAGAATTATTTCTTAAAATATCTCAGTGTTGTACACAATTTGATACTATAGAGTTACACATTTATCGAATCATATAATGAATCATCTAATGGAGTATGGTTTTTGGTGAGGATCAATGTCAAGTATAATATTTGAACTAATTCAAGATAATTCAAGTTATTTATAATTCCATTGTAAATAATTGAATGTACTAGTTGTGCATTGATACACATTTGAGAATGGAACAATCTTTCTACTTTATCTATTTTAGAAGGTGTAATAGACATGTTTGTAGGACCTATCATGATGTTGAGATTATATTTCATGATATCATTAACATTCTCCAATTTTTTGGTGATGGTACCCATTGCCTTAAAATTTAAATGTAAAGACTTCCTAATGCAACATTCTTTATTGGTATTAATGTTGGAGTTGTGAACTAAAAAAAATTTCCAGTATTGGATTGTTTATTCTCATCATTTGATGGAAATTGATTCTTATGTGGAGGGTATTTACAATTTTGATCAAACTTGTAATTATTATTAAAATATTTATATTATTGTTTAGTTTTAGACATCAAATCTTCTATCTTAACCATGACCTTTAGCTTTGATTAGAAATTATAAGCATATATGTAGGCTTCCCTAATTAAAATGACATTGTTAGTTGATAAATATTTGATTTGATATGAGATTCTATCCTAACATATTATTAAAGATAATATTTTGTTTAGAATCCCATTTCCCACATTTAGATGACACAGTATGAAATTTATTTGTGTGTTTCTACAAAAACTACTCTTTACCTATTGGAACTTATAAAATGTGATATAATGGTTATTATAGTTTCTAATAGGATAATATGTTTCTTTGAGTGATTATGATAAACCATTCAATGTGTTTACATATGTTCTTAAACTGATATATTTTTAATGTCAAGTTTAATAATTTTCCCACAATTTCCTAACTAACAAGTTATATTTCAGAAGAGTGAATGTAATATTTTCATGGTTAGATAATTGATAAATCACGTAGCCTAAAAAACATAGATTAGGAAAAATTATCTAGTGCACTAAATATATTTTTTATTTAAACATAGGGATGTCTATATTGACTTGTACCTTGTATGTTATTTTTATAAATTAATGATGATAATGATAAGTTATTGGAAGATTTTTTAAATTGATAACTATCTAAAAGTGATCAATGATACTCACTCAATCACCTGCACTAAATATTCCTAAATATTACCTTTGTATTTTTAATGCATATACATCATCACATAATTTTGAGTCATCTAATAATTATTTCTAATTTTAGGACATGAAGGAAAGTATGACGAAGGATCAAATGTCTCTATCCTTAATGTCATGTAGTCAGACATCTTATGATTGGGCATAAAACTAATGAACAAAATTTTAAAAAAAACTAAAATACCATTTGTGTATTATTTGAAGTGTGAATGCTTTGATACCATTGATCGATGGGCCAAGAGGTGACTACAAGAATAACCTATTTATTGTATTTATAAGGAAAGTGATAAATATTAATGAAAGTAAGAATGATATGAAAATTTATTAGAAATGTAATAGTAAAGTTGTATTATGCTAAGTCATGTATAATATGAGAGATTAGATGTATGTTTTTAAGAAACATCCTATATCATTTTATGCTTCTACTAAATAATATGTTTAGCCTAATAATAATTGATAAATCATGTAGCCTAAAAAAAATAGATTAAGCAAATAATCTAGTGCACTAAATATTTTTTCTATTTAAACATAGGGATGTCTATATTGACTTGTACCTTGTATGTTATTTTTATAAATTAATGATGATAATGATAAGTTATTGGAAGATTTTTTAAATTGATAACTATCTAAAAGTGATCAATGATACTCAATCACCTGCACTAAATATTCATAAATATTACCTTTGTATTTTCAATGCATCCTCTATCATTTTATACATCATCACATAATTTTGAGTCATCTAATAACTATTTCTAATTTTAGGACATGAAGGAAAGTATGATGAAGGATCAAATGTCTCTATCCTTAATGTCCTGTAGTTAGACATCTTATGACTGGGCATAAAAATAATGAAAAAAAATTTAAAAAAAACTAAAATACCATTTGTGTATTATTTGAAGTGTGAATGCTTTGATACCATTGATCAATGGGCCAAGAGGTGACTACAAGAATAACCTATTTATTGTATTTATAAGGAAATTGATAAATATTAATGAAAGTAAGAATGATATGAAAATTTATTATAAATGTAATAGTATAGTTGTATTATGCTAAGTCATGTATAATTTGAGAGATTAGATGTATATTTTTAAGAAACATCCTATATCATTTTATGCTTCTACTAAATAATATGTTTAGCCTAATAATAATTGAAGTATACATAATTGTATAATTTAAGAAGATGATTCATCAATTGAAGTGTTACAACAGTTAGTATCAACTGCTTCATAATAGAAAAGTATTGCTACCTAAAATACTAAAACTATAAGAATAATGTGAAAAAAGCAAAAGTGGAATTGTAAGGAACAAATTGGTGGTTAATAAATAAACATTAGAACATAATTATTGATGTTAATATAATATTGGATTTGTAACAATAGTAACATGAAGTTTTGTATAGTGAAACTAATCCTCCTCGATAAACATATGTAAATGCCTACTACTTTAAATTATTGGTAATATGTTCTTATGACTTGTCAGTTAGAGTGCACATATTAAGGACTAAGATAACAAAAGGATCTGGTTGGATCTTTATTTTCTTCATGATATACCCATATTATCCCGTTATAACGTTGTATCTTTATTGTCATTAATTATTCTCTATTTAGCATTCTCTAGTCCTATTTTTATTTTATTCCATGTTATCCCATTATACCAATGTATCATCACTCTCATTCCTTTGACTCTATTTAAAATTATATAGGTTTATTATCCCTTCATTTCTTTTGTTATTTTATTATATTCACATTTTTTCTAGATAAATTAATACTATTCATTGTAGTTTTGGACATTATTCCTTGTGTTTCCTCTAAACTGACATGGTAAATATAAAACAAGGCTTATTTATTCCATTTTAATACTAAATTAAGATGGTAAATTTTTTTTTTTGAAATTTTGACTAAATCAATGATGATTGATTTATTATTATTTTGTTTTTACTAGATTGACATAGTCAACCCAATATTATGTCATTCAAGATTCATTATATTATATCAATCATGATTGATTCCATGGTCATTTAAACTAATTAAAATTTTGAAATTTGATAAGTATTTATATGTTTCCTAAATATCATTTTTGTAATACAATGTTCAACACTAGTATTCTTTGATTTTACTTGAAACATCTTCTCCAAGTATATAAAATAAATTAGGAGATATGAGGTTACTCTTGTTGAGGTCAAGTAGGTATTTTAAGCCTAATATAAGGAAGCTAATTCAATGGGTAACTTTAGTGTTTTTTTTACAAATTTAAGCACATCTAGTTTCTTGTCCTTCTCATTTGATATCTTCACATATAAAATATCTTTAAAATAATTAATAGATCCTATATGGAGATTGATGCATAGGAAAGTATACTCAAGGTTTAATTTTTTGTATCCCTATTGTATTTTTTTAATTATTTTAATAGTTATTTATATTATTTTTTAAAAAATAGAGTATTGCATTATTTTTACTTATCTTGTCACATATATTATATTTATGTTTATACTATTGTATGTTATCTAGCCTTGTCAATAGGACCATATTTATATTTCATTTATTCATTCTTAGGTTAGTTTTATTTTTATTTTTAAATTATGTAGTTTCATTCCCTAAAATCATTTGTCATTTAAATATTGTTAATATATATTCTTAATTTCTTGTAATTATGTTTCTCTTATTTGTCATTTCCTTGCAAGTGGTTTCCTTATTGCATCCTTAATACTAGTTTATTTTATAAACACCACTTGTTTATATCCTCCATATAAATTTTTAAGAAAAACCATTTTTATGTTTGTATTATTTCTATCTTTATATCCTATATCTCAATTAAAAAAAAATCATTACTCATCAAAAATTTCATCTAAAATTAAACCAACTAAATACAACATTGTATCATATTCATCTCATCATAACATCATAATGAGTTAAATCAACAAAAGCCTAATCAAGATAAATTATGATCAAAATAACATAATATAGTAATGAAAATTCCAAGTTATTAATAAATAAATGTTTTATAATTAGGTCCGAGTAGAGTCATGGCATCCTCCCTCACATAAGCAAGATTCATCACAATGACTCCACAAACATATCAGGATAATGCTCTCTAAAAATCCATATTCTTCCCATGTAGCACTACTTTCACCAAGTGGGTCCCATTCAAACAATACTTATTATATCTTATTGTTTCATAACTTAGTTGTATAATGGTTCAAAATCCTCATGGGTTCCAACTATATTTTTTCCTCTTCCATAATCTAAAGGTTTTTCTAATTCAAAATATGAGTGAAATAATAAATATATTTATTAAGTAAATAAACATGGAAAAAATCATGAATCATAAACAAAGGAGGAAGATCCATTAAATAGGATATAGGATTGATATTATCAATGATATAAAAATGTATAATATATCCTAAAGTTAACTTAGATGTTTTTCCAAACTTTATCGAACCTTTTTGAGATCTAACTCTCAGAAAAACATTATCACCCAAATTAAATTCCTAAGGTGTTATTTCAAATATGCATATTATTTTTGTTTATAAAAGGTAATTTTAATATTTTGATTAATAATTTGCATCTAATTATCATAATTTTGGATTATACCAGGTCTAAAAATAACCCTATTTTCTAAGTTATCCAATCTAAGAAGAGTTTTGTATTTTTTTCACCATATAGAGCTTCAAAAGGATCCGTGATAAGCACATAACGATAGTTATTATTTTAATAAAATCATACTAAATTAATATACTCTTCTCATTTATACTATTTATTTATTACAGACATTTGTCTCATGTCTTATACCATTTGATTCACCCATTTAGTTTGACCATCTATATTTGGGTGGTATGTAGAACTAAAGTTCATTTGGGTTCTAAAGGTTGAGATCAATGTTTTCCAAAACCTCAATGTGAAAAATTTATATTAATAAAATATAATTACTTTCTACATGCTATGTATATAAAAAATATATTGTAAAAATCCTACTTCAAAAGCGAGGCCTCGTTATTAGATTTATATAAATAAAAAGATTGACTCTAGTAAACTTATCAATTAAAAATAGAATTGTATCATGTTTTTTGTAGGATTTGAACAACCTCTAGATAAAATCAAGTGATATTACAACCCATTTATATTTTGGTACCTCATAAGGGTACAATATAACTCTAGCAATTTGATAATGCTTAATGTTAATTTGTTGGCATTCTATAATTTTGGCCATAAAGGTAAACACATCGTGCTTCATTCCAAGATAAAAGTAATATATTTTTAAATCATGTGTCATCCTTTTGACTCTAAAATGCACATAATGAGGTGTTTTATACACTTACTTCAGGATTAAATGTGCATGTGTCATATTTTAGTCACTTAAATTATGTTTTCATGCATTAATAGGATGCCATTTTACATCAAAAAATACACAAAAGACTTTAAAACAAGGTCTTTTTACCAAAATTTGTCTCACCTCATGGTAGTACTTATCCAAAAGTTATTATTTTAGTAAAACTTTTTTAAAATTGGACTTCATAATAAAAAATTTAATAAGGTATGTGTCTCCACTAAGATCATTAAAAACATGATTTTCCTTGGTTTTAACATATGAAATATCCATATCAAAGTTAAAAATACCAGTCATCTATGTTGGCTTGCATTTAATTCCTCTTTGGAAAATCATTTCTCTAATATACAATGATCATATTTCACCTTGAAATGTTTTCCCACTAGAAATTATTTCCACAATTTTAGATCATGAACTATGGACGTAAGATCCATGTCATGTGTGGGATAATTATTTTCATGCTTCTCAATATATCCTAACTTGTAAGTCACCATTCTTACATTATGGTTCAAAATGACACTAAAACATTCCATGTAAACATTTGCCTAGACATTAAATGTTTTAGTAAAGTTATGTGCAACAAGTATAGGTGTTGTAGTAAATAACAAATTAAATTTATAAAATTACTCTTTATATAGGGATGAAAAAACAAATTCCTTGAGTTTACATTTTAATAAATTTATGGTGTTTTCTATATTGGAAACCAAATTCATAATCCTCTAGTAATATCATGTCAAGCCAATAAAAATGAATACTTTATGTATGTTAGTAGGAGTAGGAAACTCATGTATTATATTGATCATGGATTGATAAATAATACTACCATCATTATAGATGATATGTTGAATATAGTGGATCTTAGATTGGAATGGCATACATTTCAATGATAATTTTCTAAACAACTTCTGATGGACCTCAATCTTTTCAAACCTAGATTCAAATGTTACTCATGTTTAGTATTATTTTTAGATTAAATTAAAAGATCATCAAGAAAAGTATCATAAATTTAACATTAAAATTTTATAAAACATTATTCAATAATTTTATGAATGCATTTAGTGCATTAGTCAATCCAAAAGGTATCACATTAAATTTTTAATGACCATAACAAGTTTGGAAAGTAGTTTTATGAATGTCTTCCATGATTCTCAGTTGATGGTAACTTGTTCCTAAATTAATTTTGGAGAATATATTTATTCTCTTAATATAATAATAAAATACATATATCATTTCAAAAGGATAAAATTAATTTATTATCACTTTATTAAGAATCTAATAGTCCACATAAAGTCTCAGGGTTTCATTATTATTCATGAAGATAACTAGAGTACCTCAATGAGACACACTTACCCTCATATTTCTATTTTCAATAAGTTCTTGTAGTTTAACCACTAATTCCTAAAAATTAACCATATTTATTTAGTAATTAGATTTAATGGTAGATGAAACCCATGGTATAATATTGAATAAATATTCAAATTCCCTTTCGGGTGAAATTCTAGATAATTTTTAAGGAAATACATCTTTCAATTATTTTGAAAAAATTAATTTTTGAAAGGCATCTTCTTATATTTTAGATGATTTATGCATTTCTAATGAATATATATGATATCCCTTACATATAACCTTTATCAATTACAAGTATGAAATCAATTCACATGTATCTTGCATTTAAATGCCTTGCACTTCCTTAATTCTACAAGAATCATTCCTACACCTTACCCGCTTACCAAAATAATCTAGTGTTGCATGGTGAGTTTGAAACCAGTCTATTCTAAGAATCAAATCATAAGATCACAAAGTTTCTAAATTCATATATATTTTAGTTTTAAAATCACCTAATTTTAACTCAACACCTTGTAAGAATTTGTGGATCAACAACATTTGTTTTGTTCTACACTCAACCTACTAACCTTTTCTAGCTCTAATAGGTTTTAAATTACATGTTCTTCATGTAACAGGTGAAATAAAATTAACCTATTCAATAGAATAAAAATATTAAGACCAGATAACATACCTATGGTTCCAATTAGGGATGCCTAGAAATTAACATTCTTTTTATCATAGCTGCATATAATATGTGATTCGCTAAATACCCAAGGTTTATCTTAGGATAGTACTTATGGTAATGGTGATCACCACATTTTATCATTTTATAGTCCTAAAAGGTGTAATAGCAACATAATTAACCCTAGTTTTTACCCACATTGATTACCTTGGGTCATATTTTTGTTATTTTATTAAAATTTAGGTGAGTAATGAGGCTTAAAATTCTTACTATACCCTTGAAACATTCCAAAGACACTAGTATATATAGTTAATCCCTTACTTAGATATGATTTATTGAAACTTTTAGGAGTGGAAGAGATATTTTATATTTACTCTATTGTCTATTTTTTTAAAACATTCCATGGTTTTTTGTCAAGATTTTTTTCTCTTCAGTTATATGGGCATATTAAATGGTAGTCACTAATCTTTTGGGATTTGTTATATTGATGTAATGCATCAATAATTATTTTATTCCAAGTTTTAACTTAGTCACCTTAGTTTATTTTTCATGAATTTAGTTCACATGACACATTAGGTTCATAAATTTATTCTCATATTAGTAACTTCCATATTTTCTTGTTTTAATAAAAGAAAATTGGTAATTTTCTAATCCTCAAAATTGGAACTTAGGTACCTCTTTCATAGTTCATTTTAAAATTAATCCCAAGATAAAATCATGGGATGATAAACTTATAATTCATATATATTATTATACTAAAGGGATTAGCACCAGCCAACTAATAGGATTCCACCCTTAACTTCACATTATAAGGCATATTGTGAAAATTAAAATATTTTTTCAAGTGTACAAACCAAACATAAACTCTATCACCAATTTATTCTCATGAAAATTTGGAGGAAGAAGTTTCTTAAGTTCTTTTATGATAAGATCCACTACTTAAATTGGTATTTAATGGATTACTACTTCTTCTTATTGAACATTTCACTTCCCAAACAAGCCTTCTTGGGGAACACCCTCAATATTGTTAATCTTATGATCCATGATACTTTGTTTATATTAAAAGGAATTTAAAGTAGTTAAAATTCCACTAAATAATTATTAAAAGGCATTATAATCTGATGTATTAGCATTAGTATATTTTTTTATTAATTTCTTCATTATTATTGAGAGGAATATTAAGCAAATTATCAAAATTATGAACACTAGATCCTTTACTCTAGCTTTTTATCTCTGCCCTTCCAAGATTTGGGTCACCATGATTGATATTAACATTGAATATTTACCTTGGTCATGTCCTAATCACATTGAAAAATGAAAAAAATCAAGTTTAAGACAAGGTATAGATCAAAATATTTCCCCAAAGTACTTAGATCACTAAACCAAGCTTTGATACTAATGACACAAACCCAAAGTAAATATTAAACAAAATATTGGTTTGTTTAAACATGGGTCTTGAAACACAAATCCTCTAGAAATGGAAATTACTTAATATATCTTATTTTAAAATGCTTAACCCCTTGTTATTTGTTAAGCTCATTATGTATAAGAGTACTAACGTCCTCTTATAAATTTTGATCTGAATATATTGGTGAAAAAGTCATTTTTCTCATAAGACAGACTCAGAAAGACTCACTCATAAATATTTATTATTTCAAAGAAGAGTACTATACAACCAACTCTAAACTTAAGGGAATATTATCAAAACACAAATATTTCTCCATATTTAAAGAATTATCAGGTAAATTATCAAAATTTATAAACACAAAGAATATAATTAAACATTCTAGTTAATTAATAAGATAAATCTAACATGTATTCATTATATAACATCAATAAAAATTAACTTATGTATATATGTTGTCCTTGATATCAACATGTGACATGAACATATAACTTAAGTAATGTATCAAACTAATCATGAGATTCATCTTGGTCACTTATATCAATTTTATGTACTAATAATATAGTTAAATAATATTTCACTGGCATAATAATCAAAAAGTTCATAATTAAATGATACTATGAAAATTCTTCACACAATAATACATAATTCAATTTATTGCATTCAACATTAGGGTCATAACACCATCGATATAATTTCCACCAACAAGATAATTTTTTTATAGAGACATATTAAGAGAAAGTATTATAGTCATATACTTTGTAATACATCTTATTAAGATCAATTTAATATGGGTACACCACAGTTGTACATTGGAAACCATCCACTTAAATGAGTGCCCACAAAAATTGTTTTAGTTAATGCTTATAATTTTAAGATAGAATATTAAAACATAAAAAAAATCTCTACAAAAAAAATAATACAGTACCAACATATGCATTCTGTGCTCAAGGATCACATATTCCAAACTTCTAATTTACCACTCAATTAATTTCCATCTTCTTCACCAAATAACACAAGTTCAACATTGTGCATTGAATGACATGATATTCATTATTTTTAAAATTTTAGTAAAATACATTGTATAAGTCTTAATGCCTCTAATTAGTGACATATGACATAATTACATCAAAGAATAAATTTTCAATCAATATTTATCTTAATATTTCAATATACAAGAACCATTATCAATTATTTTGTCACATCACAAGTGTCATAATAAATGGAGTAGACATCATGGTGAAATAGAACAAGTCAATTACCAAATAAATATGAGTGGAAGGTAAACATTACCAATTACAATATAATTCTATATTTTATCTAATATTTTTATAGTTATAAACATACATCACAATCAATTGACTTATTGCAGGAACATAGTTACATTAAAATTTTCATATATGATTGTTGTTTCTTGAAGAACATTAAGAATTTAGAGATTTAGGAATTTAAACCCCTAACTAGTAATAGTTCCTATCAAATATAGATATTAATTATTGGATAGTAATAACCAAAAATATAAACATTTCATTGAATAAATTTTTTTATAAAAGTAAAATTTAACAATAAACATCATCTAAATTGATTGATTGTGTTTCTCAAGTCCTTAAACAAATTACATATTCTATTATGGCATTTTCTCCATCGATAAAGTTGCTAATTTATTTCATGACAATCAATTACTCAGTATACTAAGAAGTTTTATAACCCTTGTTGTTTATATTCACAAATCATAAAAATGAAAAATTACGTAGTCTATATCCAATGAATTCCACCTCATTCCAATGAATAAAGAATAAAAATGTCTCAGTACTTAAATTCTAACATATAAAGTCAATTTGAAATCCATGACATATAGAATCAAACCATACCTTCTAATAACGGAATCACTTCTAATTTGAGTCATACTATACATGAATTTAAAAACAAGAAAAATATGAATTTATTCTTATTAACATTAAAAAATTTCCATTATCTAAAAAATATAACACTGACTCAATCACAAATTATAATATATGAAACCCAACATTCAATTAATACCACTTGACCAAAAAAAAATTATAATTGATTCATTATAATTATTCATTCAAATTATAATTGTAATGATAAATAATAATTCATAAAACCACTAAGATGATCACCAAACTTTCAATGCATAAAATAAGAGTACTCAGTGTTTTGACTAGTATCTTCTTGAGTGATACTCAACACATTACTCAAAGACTTTACTAAAAAGACATAGATTTTATAGCACAAATCTAGCTAATAAAACATTAAAGATAGATACATCCATATACATTTGTATATTTATAATGCACATACTCAACTCCAATTTAGTCAAATTTCACTCTTAGTGCCATTTAATCATTTCAAAATGATTGATCATTTAACCTTTCAATGTGCATGGACAATAATGTAAATATTTTTATAAATTTAACCTCAATAAATCAAAAATAAAAATAACATGTATATGTCATAATGATTTACATCATGTAGTATATAAGAGTAAATCCAAAAATTATATGAATTCAAACATCATACTATATATTTATATATAGAAATGGTTAGATTACATAATCCAAGTATGAAAATTATTTTCCATGATTTAAAAAATCCATATATACAACTCAAACCATTTCATGAAAAATGTCCATTATTTGTTCCAAATAATCATGAACAAAACCAACTCAAACAATCCCACAAACCCTCATTGGTGGCTCTAGACCAACCATACTATCAATATTATTGATATTAAAGCTCATGAAGTTTTAGACTTTTTTTTAATGAACCAATGTGTTTCTAATCATTTATAATAAAAACACCAAATAGACATTCAGAGAAAAAATAATAATAAAATCCCATCTCATGCCTTATTGTTCACAGCAAAAACACAACTAAAACAAAATAGTGTGTTAAAATTTAATTTTAATAGTAAATTTTCCCATTTTTATGGTTAAAAAACAACATAATATATTCCAAGTAAACCATTCTCAAATAGGCATGAAATAAAAACCCCATTCTCACATAGTCATGAAATAAAAACCCACAAATAAAATTAAAATGCCACAACTACTAAGAAAAAATATGCATATAAAAAATGTCAAAGCCCCTTTCCAAAATGACTTGTATAAAATAATCATATTATTTCTAAATAGGAATCACACAATAAAACCCAATAAATCTCTTAATTGTTTTTGGAAATGTAGGTCATTAGCTTTGTAGTTCCCAAGGAGGGAACCAAAACCATGTTTGTGTTCTTTTTACAACAACACACACAATTTTTCTTCTTGATTACCATAAACAATTAATACTAATCTCAACCAAATACTTAGGTCATGTATAAATGGATCCTTGACTCCATATTTCCATGTACCTTATATTTTAGTTAGAAAATTTCCCACAATGTATGTCCCTATCAACCAACTTAATTATCCATCCAAACTCCATTTTCCAAACCAAATCATGTCAAAAAATCTTTATGATTCATGGTCTTGAGTAAGGTTTACCCTATCTACATAATCCATTCCCACTAAAATAATAAAAAAATACAATGTTTGAAGATCCAAGGGACAACATCAAGTAAAGTTCCAAAATTATAAGTCAATGACCAGATCATGCCAAGCTATCAATGATTAGTGTCATTAATTGAAATAGTCAATCAAAACCACCATAAATTTAAAACCATTCAAAATGAGCTGTTAGCTAAAGAGATTCACCTAGGGCCACAAAGTGACTAATGGTCTTAGGGTTAGTAACATGCCATTCTAGAAACACAAACCATTAAACTGTAAAATTCAAACCATACAATACATGAATACATTAACCATGGTGAAGCTAAGTGGTAAAGGGTTCATGTGACCATACCTAATACTATTAATTAAACTATAAAAATCCTCCAAAGATAAATCTAAACCACAACAATAAGGAAATCAATACAAGGTGACATAAAAAAAGAGTCAACAACCACTAGACCTTATAAATTAGTTAACGACTAAAGTAACTAATATTGTCAACTACAACAGACTTTGTGTATATTTAGAAACTAATTATTTGTAATTACTATTCATACTGTAACAACAGCCATTTATAAAACCCATTATCCTCATTCCTAATCAAGTTTACCTCATATAAATCATACAAACACCAAAGATGACATCAAAAGCATATATTTAGTAAATATCCATAAAACCATAACTAAGTAATCAACTAAAAATTCATGTGAAATTAATTCATTTGAATACAACAATGTATCATAGTCATCTCATTATAACATCATAAGGAGTTAAGTCAATAAAAGTCTGATCAAGATAAAACGTGATCACAATAACATAATATAATAATGCAAATTCCAAGGTCTTAACAAATAACAATTTTAAAATTAGTTACAAATAAGATCGTGTCATTTTAATGTAATAGGATCATGGATTTATCATGATCCTAATTTATGTTAGTTAAAAAATAATAATGGACTTATTTTGAAGGCAACATAATAGGATTCTACAAACATAATTTGTTTTCACTACCTAGCTTTTTTATTCAAATCTTATAAATATTCCTTTCCACTATGTGCATCTCTCTTGTACTGTAATTTCACTAAATATAAATATATTTCATGTGCATATATATATATATATATATATATATATATATATATATATATATATATATATATATATATATATATATATATATATATAATGAAAAATGGAATGAAATAATAAATAAAAATTCCACTATAAATTTACATTTCAGATTACTTATGAGTTTAATTTTCAAATCACACTAAATTTACATGCCACTTTAGTTATAGGTTCTATTTTTAGATTGAATATTCAATGGATTAAAGTTGATATCTTCTGCATAATTTTCCACTTTTGAATATCACTATAATTGACATTATTTTCCTATATTGTAGTTTGAAAGCTCTTTCCTTTATCTTACTCTTCATAACAATATTTATTATATGAAATTTCAATTTCTCAACTTTGGATCTAGAATTTTATGGAATGGGCATAATTTTCACATATTTTAGTCATTACATTTTAAAAATAATCAAACCTTACATTTAGACAACTTAAAAACATATATTTTAAAACTTAAATATTTAAATAAAATTTAAATATATTTTTACTAGTAATATGTTATAATAATTAAGGTAGTAAAATATGATATGTTAGAATTATTTTTATTGTATTTAAAAATTATAATCTAGAATATTTTTTAAATGGAAAATTCAATAAATGAATATAATTGTTGGCGAGTTATGTTTGAAATATAACATTTTATAATGTGCTCTATATTTTTTTCTAAATTTTAAGTAGAATATATTTTATAAAATAAAATCAAGTAGTAAATTAATATATATTAGGGAGAAGAGGATCATCCTTGAAAGGAAGATATACCTAAGTAAAAGGTTCTATAAAAGGAGAATATAGGGCCACCTAGCCATTCAGGTGATATGTGTTGATATCAATATCCTATCCATCAACAAGCTCCATCTAATTACCACTGCCCATAGGAGATCCTTGGTGAGAGAGATAAGTGTAAAATGTTCAATGTGCCAGTGGTGAACCTCACCCTTTTGGATGAAAGCGAGGAGGAAATAATCACAACTACATGATCAACTTTTACACCTTTTATGAAGCAATGATAATGGTCACTTGGGTGGTCCATATGGTGGTAGACAATTTATAGTGTAAGGGTAACTCACCCACTGGCCCAACAATTTTTGTAGGTGGTGGACTTCTAAAAACCTTATCTTTTTTGGTTTGAATCTATATATCAATAAAATATATAACATAAACATTATTGCTAAGTGGAAAATCACAATAAAATGTATCATTATTAAAAATAACATTATTTATAGGCTTGCATGATTGGGAAAAATGATGGAATTGAAAAATTCCTCATAAAAGTAATAGAAGTGACCAGTTGACTACATCCCCTACAATAATAAGCTACAAGTAAAAGGGCTCAAAGTGATAATATTAGAATAGGCTATAGATTTATTTTCAAGGAGATTACACTCATGGGTAGAACTAGAATATGTGTTTAAAGGACTCAAACTAATGACATACATGACATTTGGGTGGATCAATAGGAAATTCTAAAATTATCAGAAAAGTACAATAGTTACAATTTAGGTTTGCATAGTATCAATAAAAAATTATAAGTTATGTTTACTTTATTCTTAGTTTTACACATAATCATACTAGTTTGGTTAGACTGGGGGAATAATATGCAACATGATCACTCCCATTCTAATTTCAGATATACTAAGATATAAATTCATATAACTTAGTCTATAATCCATATGCACAGATATCAAAACTAGGGGCACATGTCTGACATGTTATTTACACATGATCATTTTTACATAAGTTTCTTCATATAAAATGGTATTACCATGTTATTCTCCATGTTGTATACTCTAGACACTATTTTCACTAGGTTTTACACCAAATTGATGCCTTATTTTATCTATGCTGGTTGGCATTTTTTAGTAGTCCATAAGCTACACTATTGATTGCTTGAGTGGACCCTAAGTCATTTTAAATTTTAGATTTCTTGAGTGGCCTAGATCCATATTATATAGTTTCATGAAATCATATATTTTTACTCATAAATGCATCTATTACACATGGTTAAGCGATGATGGATTCATAGTATAATTGAGTTATTGAGCCACCTACATAAGAGGGTTGGACAAGCCATCAATATAATCCAAGTTACTCATATATTATGATCCACCTAACATGGGATGGTTTGGAATGATGGAGTCAAAACTAGATTGATTACTTGAGCCATCCACACATGGGGAATGAGAAAGACATCAACTCAGTCCAAGATATTTAATGATTTGACCACCAACTACACACATAGAGGCTGTCACCAAGATTTTGCATTGGTTCACATACCCAACAAGGTGTATTCCTTCTTTTCCTCTCTATCTCTCACCTCTTTACTCATTCTTATGATTAATTTTTATATTCTTTAAGTAAGGACTAATTTATGAATGTTTCATTTTTAAGATATGTAATGGATCATGCTTCACAAACTTAGACTTGGATTCATCCAATTTTCCTCGTAGGTAAGTCTAGGTACACTTTTTTTTTTTTATCTCAATCATTTTAATTTTTTATGTTTTTAGAATTTTTTTTAGCGGGGGGGAATACAATCATATAAAATGTCACTTGAGTGTAATGAGTGTCACATAATACCACAATTTCCCTAACTTTCTGCTAAACCTATATAATGACCTCTTTTTATCCTTATCTAACTTTTATATAGGTCTAAACCATCAATATTTCTACTAAAATTAGTCTCATATCATTTCTTAGTCATTTAATCCCCTACTACACTAGATTATACCACCTAGACACTAACACAGTACGCTAGTCACCTAGGGATTATGCTATTGTCCCTTACCCAATAGATGGAAATCAGATGTATATACACTTTAAAAAGATCAAGCATAAAGTGTAAAAATCAAGGCCATTGATCCATATTTTACCTTACTTTTGCATATATCCATCTACAATAATCCTAATCTCATATTAGTCTGATTTCCAGTCTCATATTACACTCCAAGCACTCAAGCCATAACTCATACTAGTATTCACTTGAACATGCACTAGCATTTAGATTGGAAGAACTACATTAGTATTGATAACCTCTTAGGGTATTGGTGTGTAGGAAACTATCAACATGGTGGGATGTTGAGATCATCTCCAACCTAACCAACTAACATAACACTTTTTCTACTTATGCTCCTCAAATACCATAACAACATATATGTATAGGGTTTCAATTTCAAATTAGTCAAAAATAATGAATTAGGGTTTATCTACATAGTCATAGCCATATTATACTTAAACAAAGGTATATTCAGAAGTTCATACTATTTTTCTATGAGGACACTAGAGTAGTGTGCTACTCTCCAAAGGACCTCACCTCTTTCTAAGAGAGGTTGTGACTATTGATTCTAGTTGATAACACTCTCTTTAGATTTTACGCCAATTTTTAGTCTTTCATTCATCGATATCATTCAATTTTAAGCTAAGTATATCTTTGTTTAATTCATTTCTATTTTTATAATAATCAAATTAAGTCAATTATTACTCAAGTTAGTGCTTGTACTCATTGCATATTTACTCCCTGATTTATTATTATAGTCCTTTAAAAATTTAGGGTTTTACATTTCATAATCCCATTAAATTTTAAATCGAAAACATACATCATAATAAATTGACTCATTATAGGAACATAATTATAATAAAATTTTCATCTAATTATATTTTTCTTTCTTGAAGAGCATTATGAATTTGAAGCCCTTCTTAACTAAAATTGGCTACCATAAGTAAGGATATTGTAAATATTTGTTTCCAGTCTTGCCTAACCTTGTTGGTGGTCCTCTAATAGGTTTGGTCTTGGTCTATTGGTCAAGATTAGTCATAAAAATTTATCTTGTTAAGTTATTCTCATATTAAATTCTATTTTAGGGTATTAGATAGGGAGTCATACCCCTAGTCTTATAATTATCTCCTTCATGATGGTCTTATTTGTGTTTGGAAAGATTATCATATCCTATAAAATATTAAGGTTACTTTGAAAAGGTCAAGGTATGTTGACCCATGGTGGAGCATTGGAATGTTGAACTTCTAAATAATGTTGATGTCCTATGGCAAAAGTGAACTTCTATAGACAAGGTATGACAAGTTGAAAATATTTTTATTTCATGTTTAATAAATGTTAATGTAAATTTAGAGAAATCAAGGTAATGTTTACCTTTTTTAACTAGAAGAATTAAGTGAAGTTTTAGACCTCTAATGTGTTTCTGGGTTATTTTAAGGTTATTTATCCCCCACACATGTTGACCTACAAACTTTAAACATTTAGGGAGTGGAGGACCCTCAAAAGATCAATATAATGAAGTATAACATAAAAACACACTTGCCAAGGGCTTGTAAAAACATTTTTCAAAGTGGATATGGTTAGTTGATGTAAATAATGAATTTTTTGAGTTCTATTTGATGTTTTTAGGGTAAAATTAGGCTTATGGTAGCATTGGTAGGTCTAAAGAATTAAAAAAAACATTGCATCTCCTCTATTGACCTCTTTACATGCTAGTGAAGGTCATTTTCAAGGGTTTATTTCATGAAGAGGAAAAAGAGTATGAAGTAGTGATATTTCAGGTGGATAGGTGCCCTTATTCCTATGAAATTATAGTCATTATTTTTATGATTTAAGGGCTCTAATTTATGAATTTTTGTTAACAAGATAAGTAGCCCAAAACCCTCTTAAAACCCCACAGGTAGGTTGTTTCTTATCCCAATGAGTTTGAATGATAATGGATGAAAATGGATGATTGTTAGATCTCCTTAAGGGTTTGTATATTCTTTTCACATTATATTCCATCATATTTTGGCATGTGTGAGTAGACAAGGTAGGAAAAAAAGTCATGTTTCATTGTTATTGAAGGTTGCAGGTTGTTAGTGTAGTGCTTTTTCCCATTGGCTTTTGCCTACATAGTCATATGGCCATTCTATGTTATTTAAGCTTCCTTAGGTTGGTTTAAAAAGGTCCATATAATAATTATATTTTAATTTAATTACTTAATTATAAAAATTAGGGACTTCTTCATGTTGCTCTAATTTTCTCTATATATACCTCACTTTTCCTTTTTGGAAGGTTGATTGGTTAATACAAATATTTTCCTTTTCTTAGAATCACATCCTTTTAGAGCTCACACACTGCCTCACATGATTCAACATTAATTATGTGAAATTTGTTTAGAGATCTTGGAATACTCTTTCATGGTATTAGAGCCTTTCTGATAGCCTCATGCATCATAATCCCTTATAAGATCCTCTTGCATTCACCATTGTTGGTTTTTTTCTGTCTTGGCTGCAATTTTTGACCATCGAGATATTTTCTTAATCTACCTAAAAACTAATGTAAAAAAACCTT
Source organism: Torreya grandis (assembly GCA_037957365.1). Taxonomy (NCBI): domain Eukaryota; kingdom Viridiplantae; phylum Streptophyta; class Pinopsida; order Cupressales; family Taxaceae; genus Torreya; species Torreya grandis. The sequence goes on along the minus strand of JARHVA010003220.1, from coordinate 1,561,978 downwards.
TGATGAGAAATATGTTTTCAAATATTTTATGGGTTTCTTGAGATCTAAAATGGGTTGCTTTTAGATTTTTTAGAAAGTTCATGGATTTTCCTAAAAATTAATTTATTTCATGTTTCATAGACCCAATCATTTGTCTAAAGGGAAATTTATTAATTATAGACCATATCAAGTTTTTTAAGTACTACTACTTGCTTGAAATACCCATTCAAGCTTTTGACATTACTTTACTTCTAATTTGTGAAGTTAAGTAAAGTAGTTCAAGAAACCCGAATTACATTGGAAGAAGCAATCACATTTCTCAACACCATCTACTGGGAAATAATTGGGATTCTTAACCTCAACTACTTTTAATTAATCAAGATTTAATGGGGTCATTACTAATCCCTAATAGAAGTAAAGTAGTTTGAAGATTCTACGTAAAGAAAGTCTAGACATCCGACTTACACTAGCAAGACCAACTTGGGTTCTCGAAAGAAGAATACTGAAAACTTCTCGATTAAATTATATTCAAAACCTTGGTTTACTCTCCACAAACCAATTTAAGTTATCTAAGGTTTATTAGTGACTACTCATTACTTTTTTAAGTTGTAGTTGTTTGAAACATCTAAGTAGTCACTCTTCAAGAACTCGATCAACACTACAAGACCAATATGGGTTTTGGAGGAAATCTTACTAATTTTCAAGCTTGAAGTAAAGTAGTTGCAAGAACATAATATATAATGCAAGACTAATTCAGGTTTTGAAGCTAGTCTTACTGTATTAAAATCCTGAAGTAAAGCAGTTGCAAGAACCAAAATAAAGTAGTTGTGAAACATCAAATGACATTCAATAAGGTATCAAATTTGAAGTGAAAGGTAATGAAGAAATAGAGTAATTTTTTTTCCATTTTTGGATGAAAAATCAAAATTCTAGAAAAAAATTCCATTTTTATAAGGGTCTAAGAATATGTACAAGTAAGAACTAGTAAGTGCTATAACTTTTAATCCATAGATCTACGCATTAGTGACATTACTTTAGAACTTTTGTAACATCCATTTCTCACTTGGTCTAATATCTTAAAACTCTCTTCAAACCTTTGTACCTTTCCTCTTAGATGTATTATTGGTTTTTCCCAACATCCCTACCATACTTATTCACATTGATTTCTCATAAATGTATTCTCAATTATGCCAAACATCCAAGACTGAGTGTGTGTGCATTATAACTTTAAGGGTGTATTATTGATAGTTTATGGGGTACTAATACTGTGTGCTTTCCATTTTTTTCTTTCATTTCAATTCTATAATTTGTCTTATTCTAATCTACACTAATAGATGTAAACATTGAACCACTCACACCATTTAATTATCTCAAATGGAAGTCTACAATGAAACTCACCTTGAGAGGTAAAGGACTATCATATCACTATGGGTGAGGAAACTGAGCCATCTACATATGTCAAAAAGGTTAATTGGTAAAATAGATGTGATGAGGCCTATGGTTTTTTATGTTTTTCAATGTCTCTTGACCTCCTATTTCATGTTTAATCTGTAAAAACTATAAATGAAGTTTTGACAATCCTAGACAGGCTTTCTAGAGTACATGACATCATGAGGGGTCATGAGCTAGAAAACAAGCTCATTACATTGAGTCTAGGTGGCTATGATACCCTACAATACTTCTATACAAAGTTCAAATCATTGAGACTATAGTTGAGATAATGTGGCATTGAGAAAACCGATGACTAGTTGATTTTATCCGTGCTTGCAAAACTGGGTCATGATGATTCAATTTTCATCTCTACATTTCATGCTACCAAATGTGCACTTAGATCCACCTGTAAAATTCCATTTTTTTGTCAGTTTGTTATTGATATAAATAAATAACAAGATATGTTGGTTCAAATGGGTGCACTAAAGTCTTCAAAATCACATTCCTTGATTGTCAATCATGATAAGAAAAAGCCTTCTAGAAATGGCAAGCAAGAGAAGAAACAGTCTAATCCATATCATACATATAAAAAGAATAAAAAAATTAGATGTTAATCCAAAGGCATCATCAAATGAGTCCTCCTCAAGTGGGAAACCTAAGAAGGAGAAACTCAAATACAACTTTTGTAAGAAACTTGGACACTATGAATCTCAATGCATGAAAAAGAAGATTGACATCATGACTAAGATACTTGAGAAGAAAAACATTAATATTCCTAAATATTCATCTCAAAACATGTCCACACAAGATTATACAAATTCAAAAGATAATAAAAAGGGTAAAAATAATGGCAAGGAACTTGTTGCAGTAGATTATTATCCTTCAGATTGCTTCCTATCACATGGCCTCCTCAAAGGATCTATTTTTAGAAATATATTAATGTTATGTGCCTTCAATTCTCATGAGTGATGACACTTTGGTAAAAAAAAATTGTAAAGGATTAGTTGAATTAAGTGATGGGACCTTCAATGATGTTCTATGTGTTCCTTCACTATCCACCAATATTTTGTCAGTATATCAAATCACTCACATAGGTGCAGAGAAGTGAGTTGAGTTCACACCTGATTTAATGGTCATCAAGGAGCTACACAATAACATCGTAGTATCTTATGGGAAGGCCAATCATTAGTCTAGGTTATATATATTCTCACATTTTGCCCTAGATTAGCCCTTAGGCACACTATTTATTCACATATATTGAGTAATTAAACTATGGCATGAATGATTTGGCCATTTAAACTACCATTACCAGGAGTAACTCAGTCATCAAGACATGGTTTTAGGGTTGCCTAAAGTCAAATTATCAGATGGCTGATGTAATGGATACATTTTTGGTAAGCATCTGGAAGAGAAATATGACAAGGATAAAGTAAGGAGAGTCAAATAGAAGCTAGAGATAGTCCACAGTGACTCAGTAGGTTTATTTCCAGAACCTTCATTCAACAGGATAAGATACATGCTCACATTTATTAATGACTTTTTGAGGTAAACTTGGGTCTTTTTTCACAAAATAAATATTAAGGTCTTTGATCACTTTAAGGACTTCAATGTACTTATGGAGAAGAAGTCAAAATGTTCTATTAAAATCTTAAGGACTGATAATAGAAATGATTATGTCAACAATAGGTTTGAACAATTTTGCACATCAAAGGGGATTTAGATACAACACAGTTCGATACAGTCCTTACTATAATTGTGTGTCTAAATGCAAGAACAATACCTTAAAGGAAATGGAAAACTGCATGCTTTGATCAAAGTCTCTTGCTCCTTAGTATTAGATTAGATCAAACAACTATGCATGCTAAATTTATAACTGAGTTCCACATAAATCCTTAAAAAGAATCACTCCTTTTGAAGCTTGGGATGGTCATAAGCCTTAAATAGATCACTTTTGAGTGTTTATATCACCATCAATGACTCTTTTTCCCAAGAATAAACACAAGGCAAGGGACCCTCAGAGACAATCTTCTATCTTTGTGGGGTATGCAGAGGGTGTTAAGGGATATAGGCTTCTACATCCTAAAACTCATTAGTTGTTTATTTGAAGGATTCTCATGTTTCACATGGGCCCACTTGAACATAATCTTAGCACTCCATACTCTTCAAAAGTCTTATTGGCCATGTATTTCACTTTTAACAATGACATAGATCCACCTAAAGATCCCCCTGATGATGAGGATGAATCTTCTTCTTAAACTTAAAATTATGAGAAAAGTGATGAGGATTATCCTCCTCCATCTCACACTCACACTATAAATGGTGAGGACTCACCTCCTGATTCTTTAATCTCATATAATTTTTGTTCCACTTGGGCCAAGCAAACACTTCAAAGTGCTAGGAAATGGGTTAGAAATCCATCAGATACAAGGAAAACATGTTCATAGTTTTAAGAGACTTCACATGCCTACTTGACCATTGCCTCAGATCCACAAACCTTTCATGATGCATCTAGCATTCTAGAATGGGATTTTTCTATACATGAAGAGTATTGTTCCCTAATTAGAAACAAAGCATGGGACATGTTCCCTCTTCCCAAAGGAAAAAAATTGGTCCATTGTAAATGGGTTTATCAAAACAAGTATGGTGTAAATGGGTCAATCAATAAGTACAAATCTCATATAGTTGCAAAGGGGTTTTATTAGATGCCTAGCATATGCTACATTGAGCCATTTGATCTTGTAGCCAAGATGACATCTATAAAACTCACTATACCCATCACCACTGCACATCAATGGGATGTTCATCAAATTGAAATAAAGAGTGCTTTTCTATATGGTGACCTCAAAGAAGAGATATATATATAGAGCAACCACAAGGCTTTTTGGAAGATACCTCCTTAGTTTTTAGACTCAAGAAATCTATCTATGGACTTTAATACGACCCTAAGGCATGGTATGCTGATATGGACTCCTTTCTCCTCATAGTTAGGTTGACAATATTCCACTCAAACTTGAATGTCTACATATTGTAGCAAGATGATTCTTTATTGATCCTAGTTCTCTATATGGATGATTTAATTATTATAGGGAGCTCACAATCATCCATCTCACTAGTTAAAATTGCACTTTCAGATAGATTTTCAATGATAGACATGGGATTATTGCATTACTTTCTTAGGATTGAAATCATTCTTTCATATTTTGGGATAAATTTATCACAATCCAAGTATTCTCTTGATTTGCTTATGAGGTTTATCATGGCTGATTGTAAGCCATATCCTATTCCCTTCTTGTCTAGTGTGAAACTTAAGGCTGATTACCCTAGACCACTCATTGATGCAACTCTGTATTGACAACTCCTATGCAAACTTATCTATCTCACCCACACTAGACCTGACATATCATATGTTGTTAGTTTGGCCTCCTAATTTATTTAGGATCCATATGAGTTTCATTATAAAGAAGAAAAACAAATTCTTCACTACATTCAAGGTTTTCATAATTATGGGATACACTACAGAGCATGACTAGAGGCTGATTTGATTGGACACACAAATTCATATTGGCCTAGAAATATTCAGAGTCGAAAGTCCACTTTAGGCTATAGTTTTTCACTTGGTTTAGGTCCAAAAATTTGGTCAAGCAAGAAGCGACATGCAATTTTTTTATCATCTACAAAGGTAGAATATAGAGGGATTGTTAATGCCAACATTGAGGTAATTTGGCTTCAAGGGATTCTCACTGAGTTTGGCATCTAGTTTCATAAGCCAAGAATCATATACTATGAAAAAAAAATCACTATCTATATTATTTTAAATCTATTTATCCATCAAAGGACACAACACATAGAAATTCACATGCACTTCATTAGGGAGCTTATTAATGAGCAAGTCATTGATCTTTAGTACTATCCAACATCAGAGCAAATTGTATATATTTTTACCAAGACCTTCATAGATAGTAAATTTGTTTATCAGTGAGCTCTCATTGGGGTTAAGTATGCTCCACCTTCTTCTTTTTCCTATGGAGGTTCATCACTATGTACATGGGTACATCATCAATCTTTCAATGTTAGGACCCAATTCTCATCTCACCTATTCTATGCTTAAGAGGGGGGTATTAGTGTAGTGCTTTTTTCCATTGGGTTTTTCCTACATGGTTTTATGGCCATTCTATGTTATTTAATATTCCTTAGGTTAGTTATAAAGGGTCCATATAATAATTATATTTTAATGTAATTATTTAATTAGGAAAATTAGGGGTTTCCTCATGTTGCCCTAATTTTCTCTATATGTACCCCACTTTTCCTTTTTGGAAGGTTTATTTATTAATGCAAACATTTTCATTTTGTTTTAATTTCATGTTTATGAGCTCATACAGTAACTCACAAGATTCAACATTGATTACATGAAATCTATTTAGGGATTCTACAACACTCTTTTGCAGGTAGAGTTTTTGAAGTCTTGACATCCTTGAGGATGAAATAAGTTTTATTTTAATTGGAATAATTATAATCACCTCCCCTAAAATTATATAAATTATCCAATTATCACTCTTACATCAATGAGGCAATGTGTTTTAGGAATAAGGATATTTATACATGCACAAGTTGGTTCTATGAACTTGCAGGTGTGGCTAAGATGGTCCTTGCTAGGTATGAATGTTATTAACTTTTTGACATTCTCAATAAATGAAACCATATTCATATGGTATCAAAAAATCATCCTCAATTAAATATTTCAAGTGATATAATATAGGAGCTATTAGATCTAGTTTTCTCAACAAAGCTAGGCCAAAAGGGAGGGTTTATTAACATATAAGTTTTGGACCTGTATATAAATATTAGTAGTCATAATATTGTAATGAAAGTATGTCTAGGATGTTTAAGGCATGATTATATGTTTTTATTAATATTTAAAACCCTTTATAATCTTTGAGGTCAAATCTCTCAGTCCAAAGATGAGCGAGAAATGGAGCCTAGATGCATACCAAACATTTAAGAAGACATGGTTTTATGTTTGTATAAGAGATTAAAAATTGGATAATCTTAGTAAATTTATAAGTCAATTTATCAGGCCTATATAAGGGTCAAAAAATATTTTTAAAAACCTTTGAGGTCTCAAACCTCAACCTTCCTACCCTCATGTAATACTTTTTATGGTTGTAGGCCTATGTACAGTAAATGAACTAGAAAGACAAGGTAAAAGGATTAGAAAATAAGAAAAAGGTAGAAATGTTTAAATATAAAAATGAAGAAAAAAAAAATTAATAATCCTACAGTACTCTCAAATTATATATTCAATTCATATACAGTCAAAATGTTGAACTACATCCTTCAAAGATAAAGGGAATGGTTTCATGAGCAAGCACCATGGAGGATTGGAGAACTAGTCAAGGTGAAATAAAAATTGAATTAATTCAAGGAAAATATTTTAAAACCAAAAATAATATATATTAATATACCAAACTCCAAATAATTAATCTTGAAATGCATTTACAAACACATAGTTAAGGTACATCTACTTAGTGTTTACAAGCAAAAACTAGATATTTGAAGGCATTTAAGATATTTTGAAGAATTCCCATGCTTGAAAACTATTATAAAGGTCCAAAGAGATTAAAAAAAGGTTTTAATATATAAATATTAAAATGTTCAATGACTTAAAGAAGAGTATCAAAGACCTACAAGTCTGTAGACTTATAGGTCCACATTCTCAAGCAAGAGATGCAAATTTTACATGGATGCTAATTGTTTGAATGACAAATGAAAGGTGAAAACTATAATAAGATGTTATAATAGTATATATGATCTTTAAAATTGAAAATAATTGAATAAAATCATTTTTTCATCCTTATCAAGCGTCAAACATAAAGAAGCATCCACAAGCATGTTAAAGAGCTATTTTACAACCCTATTTTCAAGAATCCAAGAGAAGTATGAAATGATATGAATTGAGTTTTGGTTTAAATGGATAGAGGATTTTTTGAGAGGAATGAAAAAAAATTAATATGTTTAATAAGTTTATAGAGTGGTTGATAATGCCAAAAATAACCTACAACCCACTATACAATCATCTTTTACACATAGTTTTCTACCCTTTTGCATGTTGAAAGGATTTGAAGGCTAATAAATAAAAATCAATAGTTTGAGGAGTTTCATGAGGTTTTTTAAGACATAAAAAATTATTTTATTTCCTTTAGGCTACTTAAAACTCTCTCCATGTATTTTTTATTACCTCTTGGCCTCCTTGGGCCTGTGTATAACTAACTAGGAATAGAAAACTTGTAACTCACCTAACCTGAGTTCTAACCCATGAAAATACTTAAAATTTTGAAAATATATATTATTTAGTGTTAAAAATAATATTTTTTAGGTATTTGAGCTATATTTTATGGAATTGTATGGTGTTCAGTACTATAGGCTTGTTTTAGACCTCTTGTGAGAGATGGGTGTTCAGAAAGTGGGTCTGCATTAGGGGTTGGGTCATAGATTTTTGGGTGAAGTTTAAATTAAATAAAGGGTACTAAAATATACATATATTTTTCCTATAATAAATATATATTAATTAAATCATGGTGTTTTTTTACTAAAATATGGCTATAAGGAATAGTCCTCCAAGAAAGCAAATGTGAGAAATATAAAGGAAATTATAGAACATAGGTGGAAAATGATTGTATTTTCATGTTAAATAGTTTTAAAATGTGGTTAGATTCAAATAATATTACTATACATCTCATAATCACTCCAATGGGTTGTTTCAGGGGCTCAAGGGTGAGTCACCAAGCCAATCATAACTCTTACACTACCTTGATAAGATCATCATCAAATTGAGGATACACATGTTAAAGAGGGACTTTACAACTATACATTGGCATATTATATTACTTTTAAGTTTCTCCATTATTGATTAATATCCATCATTGGCTCTTGACACCTCTCTTCTCTCTCTTTCTTCTTCCTTATCTTATATCTATACCTGATTTTAGCATTGAAAGGGATCCTTTTCCTAGATATGGCATAGACCTATCAAAAGAAAATTGTTTTTCCTCTAAAATGAATAAAGATAATTTATAAAATTCTCTTATGCTTATATATATTATATACTTTATTCTAGTTGATTAATTTTAGTGATGGTGTACTACCTCCTCTCATTTGTCCTATCATGTTTACCTCTTTGCAAGTGATTGCTCATCTTTACAGGTCACATAAAGTGATTCTAAGTAAACTGGAATGGATTGAAAGTGTAATAATTTATTAGTGTCTTTTATACCTATTGATCATGTCTTTAGTCTATTCATCATGTTGTCACCTCTAAGTGAAACTTTGATGCTCCGAGAAACCATTTGAGCTGTATAATTAGATTCAATTATATTTCATGTTATAAGTGAAAACTAGGTATGTGGAGGAGATAAATTGAGTGCATCACATCCATAGTAGTTTAAATTCATTTTTTATCTCCCTTTTCCATTTCAAGTAGTAATTTAGTATTGATTCTTGGTGAGAGCATCAATGGAGCTAGCCTTATGTAGAGTTTTTCTTCAGCTATAAGGTCACCCATAACCTTTGAAGAATTCTCATGCTATCACTTAAGTGAGGAGGCCTGAAAAACCTCATCAAGGGTGAAAATTTTAATGATAATATCCCTAAGGTTAGTTCTTATCAAATATTGATATTAATTATTTGAGAATAATAACCTAAAATATAAATGTTTTGCTTAATATTATTTTTTAAAAAGTAAAATTCATCAAACAACATCATAAAAATTGATTGAGTGTTCTTATCAAGTCCTTAAATAAATTAAAACTTTAGTTATGGTGCTTTCTCCACTTATAGAGTTACTAATTCATTTTATGATAATCAATTACTCACTATACCAAGAGGTTCTAAAACCCTTAATGTTAGTATTCACAAATCTTAAAAAATGAAATTTACAAAATCAAAATACAATGCATTTCACCTCATGGTAATGATTAAATAATAAAAATGTTTCCTTACTTAAATTCCAATACATAAAGCTAGTTTAAAATGCATAACATATAGAATCAAACCATAACTTCAAATAACACAG